>PRKT01000019.1:1248614-1282801 GCA_003671525.1 Saccostrea glomerata | reverse complement strand
TTTCCTGAACAAGATGTTTCAAAACAAGAAGAAAAACTGCAGATTTCATTGTCTGCCATCTTGTTTACAATTTACACATTTTCTATTCTTCAATGCCGAAGAGCTCCAACAAGGGAAATAACTCGGATAGAGAAAAAGCACATTTAGATCAACTTTATAGTGTAATAAAACGTTTATTTTTCATTTACCCATAAATGTTTTAAATGATATTTGCAAAATAACATTTCTTGAATCTAAATCTTCCTACTAGAATTTTCACATCACTTGTCAAAGTATTAAGTCTAACAAGGGAGGTAACGAGGACTAATTATTCACTTTTTGGGAATCAAAAATTTAGAAATTGTAAAATTTTTGTGACCTTGGCTATTTTTTACATAGCTTTGATTGTCATGAAGGATATAAAATAATATGAACATAAACAGCTTTGTCTAGTAAATATTTTTTTGATATTATTGATAAATAGCAAAATCCACTATAATTTACACCTTCTAGTCCCGTTTCCATGGCAACCGGATAAACTACCATGCTTTCTTTCATATAGTCAATCTTTTCATTCATTGAAGTTTCAGTAAGAAACAAATTAGCTGAATCGAAGACATTGCGTGGCCACCTCATTTTGATATTTACGTAGAATTGGTATTAACAATTGAAAGTACAAATCTCTTCCGTTGAATGAATCACAACATATTTGTTACCGTATAAAGGGAGATATTCGTTTCCGTTTTATTTTCACCATTTTCGTCCTTGAGAACAGGAGGCGTATCAAATAGCTTAATCGTAAATAGAACTGTGCGAATTTCAAATGAGGCAAAATTGTTTGTATGTGTGAAAAGCGAAAAACATACGGGGCGAAAATAACTGTATATATTATATATTGATCGAATTTATCTTCTTTTACCGAAATCTATCATTAATTAAATGTTAAACAAGTTTCCAATATCCCGTTTAAACAACGGCCGAAGCCTTAAACCATAATTATTTAAAATGCTAAGACAAATTATATTTATAGTATCATTTATTATAGGCCCTGATTGGAAATGGAAAGACCAAGATGGCGGTCCTGGCAATATTGGGACGGTGTATAAAGTCAAGGAAAACGTTGTCTATGTAAAATTTGTCTTTCAAATCATGCATGGGCTGATTTTTTCTCTTTCAAATTAAAACATTATTTTCATTATATTTAACTTTTAGGTACGATGGAAAAATGGAAATAAAAGCAATTACAGATTTGGTTATGATGGCAAAATAGATGTTGTCGTTCGGTAAATAAAATATTGATCAAATATTCGTGTAATGTATTTCTCAAACGTTAAAAGGCTGAATTCAAGTTAAAATAATTCATTACAAAACCTGATTAAATCATTTAACTGAATGTACTTATTTCTATTTTAATTTAATTATTTCAGTGATCCATTTGACGAAAGCATAGTAACCAGTATGTCATGTGTGGTATATACAAAAGGAAAAAAAGGATAAAAATCGATAATTGTATATTAATCTATTTACTTTAAGATTTCTTCATCGTTCAAAGCCCGATTCTTAATTCAAATGAAAGGGATTGAAACAAGCAGTAAAAATAAATTTCATTTATCACAGAATATTACATATATTTATCATTCCAATGACTATAAAGATTCTTGGAAAAAGAAGATACTTAAAGTAGTGGTCAAAGAAACTGGATACATCAGAAGAATGAATTATATGAGAATGCTGTGGTTTTATGACAGAAAAATGACAACGAAGGAATCTGCATAAAATTTGCAAAGGGAAATATAATAATAAAGATTTCTTAATTAATAAAGATAAGACGGATAGCTAGACGGACATACGGAGAGACAGATGCCGGGTAAAGTGATCCCTTAGTGCCGCTCTACTCTGCAGGCGACACAAAAAGGAATACAGACACAAATTGCCTTTATTTATAGTATGGATTTGAGAAATCTAAACTACATTATATGTTTCATACAATTTCAAATAGTTTATTTGTTTAAATAAATAAATTGTCTGTAATTGGCAGCATAGGAGTTATAAAATGAAAATAACCAGATTGCTTTTCATCACGAAAGGCATTGAAAGAATGTTATTTGTGCCTTTCTAATCACCTTTGGATGGAATAGATATTGAGATATAAAACGAACAGAATTCAATCTCAAAAGTCCATCAAACAATACAAGCTAGGAACAAAGGCAGACTTCAGAAACATTAGAGGTCAGATCAGGTGCCATGGGACAGTGAGCATCACCCTGTTGACCGGTCACACCTTGTGCTCCTTGTCATGATATTTTCTTCCAAGCGTATGCTTTCTGTATTATCAGAAAAATGTGTGCAAGTTTGATATGCCTGCAATATATAGCTGAAAAACAGTGATCAGTAAAATAAAATTGTGAGACAGAAGGCTGCATCTTGGAAAGTACAAATGGAGGTGCCATATTCTAACACCCTTGGATATATTTCTTTTCCTACTTTACAATACATCACCTTGCAGAGCAAATAAATTCATTGTATCAAGGTCCCAAAAATGATTTCACGATAGTATGACAAAGTATATGTACTTAGAACTAGAACACTATTAGCATCTGTAAATGTGGATGTCTGCATGTACTTTCATAATTTTACATTTACACTTTTTTAATCAATTCTTTAAAATATTCTACAGTCCTGATATTGCTTAAAATTTCAAAAAATCTAACACACTATTCAGTTATCATTGTCAGAAGTCAAAGGTTTAATATTTCCGAGGTATGATTTCTACAAATCCTGATTGTGAAAATAGATTGGACACAAGCATATTATAATTTGGAAAAATAAATTCATACAAACAATTAGTTTTTTCTTCACATAAATTAAATGTCAATTTCTTTTTCATTTCCAAGCCTTGGAATAAAATTTCTTCTAATTTCATTATATGTTTAATATAAATCGACCAACAACACAAATACAATGTTTCGGTACATTTAATAATGATGATCATAATTTTTTTTGTTTGAAAAAAAAAGATCCCTTATCATTCTTAAGTCTTAACAATTGAAATTACAAATCTCTTCCGTTGAATGAATCACAACATAAATAGAACTGTGCAAATTTCAAATGAGGCAAAATTGTTTGCATGTGTGAAAAGCGAAAAACATACGGGGCGAAAATAACTGTATACATTATATATTGATCGAATTTATCTTCTTTTACCGAAATCTATCATTAATTAAATGTTAAACAAGTTTCCAATATCCCGTTTAAACAACGGCCGAAGCCTTAAACCATAATTATTTAAAATGCTAAGACAAATTATATTTATAGTATCATTTATTATAGGCCCTGATTGGAAATGGAAAGACCAAGATGGCGGTCCTGGCAATATTGGGACGGTGTATAAAGTCAAGGAAAACGTTGTCTATGTAAAATTTGTCTTTCAAATCATGCATGGGCTGATTTTTTCTCTTTCAAATTAAAACATTATTTTCATTATATTTAACTTTTAGGTACGATGGAAAAATGGAAATAAAAGCAATTACAGATTTGGTTATGATGGCAAAATAGATGTTGTCGTTCGGTAAATAAAATATTGATCAAATATTCGTGTAATGTATTTCTCAAACGTTAAAAGGCTGAATTCAAGTTAAAATAATTCATTACAAAACCTGATTAAATCATTTAACTGAATGTACTTATTTCTATTTTAATTTAATTATTTCAGTGATCCATTTGACGAAAGCATAGTAACCAGTATGTCATGTGTGGTATATACAAAAGGAAAAAAAGGATAAAAATCGATAATTGTATATTAATCTATTTACTTTAAGATTTCTTCATCGTTCAAAGCCCGATTCTTAATTCAAATGAAAGGGATTGAAACAAGCAGTAAAAATAAATTTCATTTATCACAGAATATTACATATATTTATCATTCCAATGACTATAAAGATTCTTGGAAAAAGAAGATACTTAAAGTAGTGGTCAAAGAAACTGGATACATCAGAAGAATGAATTATATGAGAATGCTGTGGTTTTATGACAGAAAAATGACAACGAAGGAATCTGCATAAAATTTGCAAAGGGAAATATAATAATAAAGATTTCTTAATTAATAAAGATAAGACGGATAGCTAGACGGACATACGGAGAGACAGATGCCGGGTAAAGTGATCCCTTAGTGCCGCTCTACTCTGCAGGCGACACAAAAAGGAATACAGACACAAATTGCCTTTATTTATAGTATGGATTTGAGAAATCTAAACTACATTATATGTTTCATACAATTTCAAATAGTTTATTTGTTTAAATAAATAAATTGTCTGTAATTGGCAGCATAGGAGTTATAAAATGAAAATAACCAGATTGCTTTTCATCACGAAAGGCATTGAAAGAATGTTATTTGTGCCTTTCTAATCACCTTTGGATGGAATAGATATTGAGATATAAAACGAACAGAATTCAATCTCAAAAGTCCATCAAACAATACAAGCTAGGAACAAAGGCAGACTTCAGAAACATTAGAGGTCAGATCAGGTGCCATGGGACAGTGAGCATCACCCTGTTGACCGGTCACACCTTGTGCTCCTTGTCATGATATTTTCTTCCAAGCGTATGCTTTCTGTATTATCAGAAGAAACAAATACAACGCAATTTTCATTCATCTCATTTGTCCTTAAAATCCATGTTGTAACCTCATTTGCTTATCTGACGCCAATAAATATATAGTCCCAGTTCCCATGCAAGTATGTTTGTCCAAAATGAAATTCAATACATGCCTGTAGAAATTCAGCTATTTATATGCTACTAGCATTTAGCTCAGGCAAATAAAAATACACATATAGTAAGACTGCGATAGATTCTGGCAGTCTCATAGAAATACGAATCCCAAATCCCTCAAAATGTGATCTCAGCAATCTTTCAAAATACACTTCAGTCTGTCTTGACCACAATTATCAGTCTACACCATTCATAGTGGATAACCGATTCCGATGAATTTTTTAAGTATATATTTCAACTTCAGTTTTTGTGGTAACTGTACATGCATTACATACAGTGACAAAGAACATTGAAATGAGCTCATAGATAGGTATAAATGATATTTATCAAATCACTCATCGCCTGCCAAAAAGACATACGTTAAATTTAATCCTTTGCAATTTATCTGGCAAAATATGTCAAAAGTCTGAGTAAAGTGGATTCTAATGCTGTTTTTCCAAATATATTACACATATGACAAACAGTCCACATTCTAAAAAGCATAGACTAACCGCTTAAATGTAAAAATGTATATCGGCATAGTAGGTCAAAGGTCAAGATCAAGTGGATTCTATCGCTGTTTTTTTCCCCAAATATATTACATGTGTGACAAACATTGCAAATTCTAAATATCATAGATTGACCTCTAAAATGTAAAAGAAGGAAGTTGTTAATCGGAACTGTCAGGTTTTTTTCTTCAAAACTTAGATTAAAGGTCCCTTTTTTGTGAATAATTTACCTTATCTCGCTGACATATCGCTAAATCTTGTCAAAACTATACTGCCAAAGCTATTTTGAACTCCTTTGGTATTATAATTTGCAGAAAATGAAAAAGTAAAAAGTTCCGAACACATGAGTAGGGGTGTTGTTCGAGATGTGGTGTTGATTTTTGTATCAGCAGTTCTGAAAGACTAAACAAGAAAATAATAATTTTAACTCTTCATTTTGAGTAACATTTTTGTTCATTGACTTGCTAAAAAGATTTTGTTGATATATTTGTATTTGGAAAGCTGTTGTTCTTAATTTTCATTTAATGAAATAAAATGGCTATTGATTTAAAAATAGATATGCAAATCCGATTATTTCTTAAAGGAAAAACTTTTTTTATATTGCTATAAGAGTTAAAATCCTGTAGAGAAAACATACACTGTATAGACAAGGAAGTACATGATTGGATCAATTGCGTAAGTCCATTTTGAAATTCTGTTTCAAATATTTTGTGGAATATTATAAAATACACACTGAAAATCATTATGTATTGATAAATGTCGCAGATAACAGAATGTTTTAGAGGAGTTTATGTATATTATTGGCATAGACTTGCCGAAGAAGAGACATTGGAAAGTATGTACATGTTCAGACATTTTTGTCATATGTAAAGGTTTAATCATTTAAATGCATAAAGGATTAAGGAACATATATATTTGAACATATTTTGTTATCTTGAAATTTTGTTGAAAAACCATGTTGGCTTTCATACTCACAGTATTGATTCTATAAACAGATCGCAAAAGAAAACACCAGCATGGGCGAGGTGTATGCACGGTATTTCTTCTCGGTACATCAGCCAGCATGGCAGGAGAAGGGTTCCATCAAATGAAGAGGGTTTTCCTTGATATTTTAAACGGTATCTTCATGTAGATAAAGTCAAGATATAATGATTCATATGACTTTTTCATTTTCTTGTTTTCACTTAGTTTTGCATTGTATGTCTTAAAAAAACAATATTTATCTCTTCTGATGTAAAGCATATCCATTTTGCGTTGATTATAAAAAATAGCAGACTTTATGACTATTGTATAATTAAAATGATACACACTTTAAGATTTTCAAAAAAAATCATCGACCGAAATTCACTTTCAACGGATATTTATAAGCTTAATTCGTGTATTTACTATACTTTACCGAATTTATTCTTCATCCACACCTCGACGAAAATGTCGCTGTCATTATGTTTGGCAAAGAGGTCAAATTCTTACATTATTATTCAAACAACTACGGATCCGTAAAAGATTGTCTTGGTACATTTCTTTATATTATTCAGTCTTACAGATATAAGATGTCAAACTTACCTTGTATTTTCCTTTTCATTTGAAAATCTTTTTAACTTAAACATTATAAATTTATAAGATAAGGTAGAATGCAGAGGAAGCTCGCCTTTGGAAGCAGGCATTATTCTTTCTTTATCCTGTATACGCTACGGTGGAGGTAAAATATCCCGATAAATTAATAGAAAATTCATTATTTTGGTAAAAAAGAAATTGAAAGATGGTAAACCTTTCTACCTTATAAATTTATTGTCTTCATTTTATTTATGTAACAATCTTTTAATTTGATATGTCATGATAAGATTTCGATCTATTGATATATGGAAAAAATACCAAATACTGTAAACCAACTTTTATTCGCGTGCGAGAAATTTTCGCGAGGTTCGCAAGAGTTTCGTCATCGCGAATATTTCTCGCCGCGAACAGGTCCTTAAAGACTCTTTTTCTATTAAAACAGTTAAAAAAAAGCTTAATCGCGAAAATAAATCGTCGCGATCTAGTTTACTCTCGGTAAATCGCGAAATAAAGTCGTCGCGAATAAAAGTTGGTTTACAGTACCCGAAAACACCCATGAACACCCATACACTAATTAAACAATTGAGTAAAATGAATCGGTGCATCTTAAACGGTTTTCTATCTGCTTTTAATATCAAGATAAATTATGATAAATACAATAACAAAATTTTTCTTGTTTAAAATCAACGATTTTCAAATTCTGTGGTCAATACAACATTTTGACAAGTTGACAAATCACAGGGAATTTTCTCTATCAGAAAATTGACTTCATTTAGACAGTGACTAAATTTGCATTTATTCAATTGAGATACAAAATATTTATGTTGTATCATAACCAGATCATGAAATATTACCTATTCAAAATTATCATAATTGTTTTGGGTCAAAATGCAATTTTTAATCCTTCTGTAAGCGTGAGAGCAAGACTGGTTATGATTTCTAATAGTAGGCCAACAACATCTACTGAAGTGGGAGGGCCAGAACTGGACAATTCAAGCGGAGAATCAATATTTGACGGTGTAAGCGATTAACTACAAACAATTTGGAATCTAATTATTTTTTTAATATTATAAGCTCAGATATTATATAATCTCCAATATTATTCATATGTTAATTTGAAAAAAAAAATTGAGTTATATCTTAAAATGAAACACCTTTTCTGTCATTTTAATACTATATAAGCAAAAACTGCCCTTGGATTAAATATGGTATCATTCACTTATTTGTTATTTTATAAATCTGTGAATAACAGGTTGGAATTTTTTTTTAAATATATCAATGAATTACGTGTTTCCAGACTTTCACAAGAATACAAGCTTTGATGAAAGAGATTGGAAAGACAACGTCGATCATGTGCATTCCTGTAGGGTCCGATTCAAATGTCGTAAGTTTATCATCTCATGATTGCTTTTAAATGTATTTTTGCATGTATCATAAAAAAAGATTCCTTCGAATTAAATAAAAAGATAGATTTGAAGAGACAAAATATGCAAATACCATTATCATTCAAAAACTTAGCATCATATTGAAAAGGATTTCTTAAAAACATTGGTGGATTCATCGACAGCAGGCAGACTGATTTTCCCAACCGATGCTAAGCAGCGTGGAAGGTTTGCTTTGAACATGGTTAGAAAAATTCCAGTATTTGATATTACTTATTTTGTGATGGAAAGTTTAATGCATATACCACAATATTATTGACCTATTTTACAGAGAATTGTGCCTTGTATCTCAAAGGAAAGAATGGCTTCTGGAATAACACGGGAACAGATTCAAACTATTGCCAGAATGTCACCGATACACGATAATGTCCCTAACAAAATGTCTATAACAATGTGATGTGATAATGTCTATAACAAAAATGTTTTCAAATACTTCTTATTGTCAAGGTGTAGTGACCGAACGGAAATCGTAGTACATGTAACTATAGATATGGGTATGACAACAAGTATGACGTTACTTTGTGGTAAGTATGCTTAAACATCGAACATTCTAGTTACTTTCACACTTTTTTTTATTATATAAACAGTTTTCAAAATTTGACGGTGTTTTAAACTCATCACAAAGGCAAAATCTATTAACAATCTTAATTTTCATTTCAGTGATTCATTTGACCCTCTTGTGCTCCAGTCATCGAATTGTCAACACAGATCAAACAATTATGGGGGAAAAAAGGAAGGACATAGATTTTAAAAGAAATTCTGTACTATGGACATAAATTAATTTTCAAATCTAGTAAAACTAGTATAATGACTGTATGAACTGCACTTTAAATATTGATTGTTATAAAAGAAATTATACTTCAATGAAAGTTTTAATTTTGTCGTACAGTGTAACCAAAATAAGAGGGCCATGGGCCACATCGCTCACCTGAGAAATTTTCTGTTCCTTGAAAGATTTTCCACTTGTAATACCTACTGCGACCCACCCTACTCAAGGAGTCATGATTGATTTTGACAATATAAAATCTTCACTATTCGAGGATTTTAAAAGTTTACTTCCTATTTAATTCGATGTACAACCTTAAGCTTGATTCTCTATTGTTGCTCCGCCTTACCTCCGGGAGTCATGATTTGAATTATTTAGAATATGCACTACCCGAGGATGCTTCCATACAAGTTTTAGCTCTTCTGGCTTAGTGGTTATTGAGAATATTTTTTTAAGTTATATATATTGCAATGTAAAATTTTGACTCCCTATTGTGGCCCTGCGTAACCCAGTGGGTCATGATTTGAACAATTTAGACTCTACACTACCCCAGGATGCTTCCACGTAAGTTTCATGATTGATCTGGACAATATGAAATCTACACTGTCCGAGGATACTTCCACATAAGTTTCAAATTTTCTGGTCAATTGGTTCTCGAGAAGACGTTTTTAAAAGGTTTTCCTACATATTTCAATGTAAAACTTGGATTCCCTATTGTGGCCCCACCTTACCCTTGGGGATTATTATTTGAATGATTATAACTCTACACTACCCCGGGATGCTTCCAAATATAAGTTTTTCTGGCCGTGTGCTTCTGGAGAAGGGACTTTTTAATGACCCCACCCTATTTTTGTTTTTTCTTGATAATCTCCCTTATGAGTTGAAAAATGTAAAAGGTTTACAGACGGACAACATGCAATGGGTGATGAGAAAAGTTCACATGAGCTTTCAGCTGAGTTGAGCTAAAACTCGCGATATGCATGTACCACCTTAAAGTTTTTACCTGTAGTAAAAATGATTGTACAGGATAGTTCCAAAACAATATGATTCTACATTGTATTGATTTATCATACGAAATTTATAAGAATGTGATAATTTTTCAAACTGAAGTCTTAAACACTGCAGACTTTATGCTTTTTAAAGTGATGATAAAATAAATTTGATAATAACAGCTCAACAATGAAGTTTTGTACAAAAGACTGTGTTCATTGAAGTGATTTATTTACAGAATGTTTATCTGATCAGTATGAAACAGTACGCATGCCATTTTGTAACTTTAATTCAAAATTGAAGAGGAGTAAGTATTATTAGGGAATAACTATCTTCTAATTTGGTATTTGCGACCGTTAATGCTGATTTAACGGTCGCAAACTGAGTTTTACCGGCGACGCGTAAGCGGAGCCGGTAAAACGGATGTTTGCGACCGTTAAATCAGCATTAACGGTCGCAAATACCAAATTAGAAGATAGTTATTTCCATTCTAATGCAATCCATGCATTATGTCTGTTGTTTACGTCTTATTTTGTTGAGTTTTGGGACATGAAATACGTCACGGCGCATTGTGTTTTTGCGTCGCTCTATTATGACGTCACAATGAAAAGCTTTCACGCTCGTTAATGCTCGTTTTACTGCTTCAAACATCAGTGCATTAGCCAATCAAAATGTGTTTTACAAAACTATTGCATTAGAATTAATAATATACAGTATGTTTGCAGTAACTGCAAGTTTATGTACCATTTTTGGACTTATTATTTTGAACTAAAAGAGACAAACAGGAATATCACAAAAAATCGAAATAAGAGAGATATCCACAATAACATTACATATCAACGTCGTATACTTTTTTATATATTACAAAACATTTAATAAATTACTTCATTTTAGTGAATTAAACAAGCTAAATTGAAAATTCTAAATGCTGAATGATAACGGAACTCTAAATGATTTACGCCAGGGGCTTGTACGAGAACCTATTGACTGGTCTTTTTATCAATATCTTGTTTGCTTACGTTTTACCAGAAATGTTTGATTTTAAAAGATTGAATACAAATTAAACAGACAGTTTTAAATATATAATACACAATAACAAGCTGGAAAATTTTTACGGACCCAAGATGATGCTGGAATATTGAAAAAGGAAAATGCAACCAAAGCGCCCTCAGGTGCTTTATTAAAAGGGGCAATAATCAACTAAAATATTTAACAAGAACGATAATCACTAGAAATAAGTACTGAGATTTAGGTAAGGCAGTTATGCACTTCCTTCGATAAAAACAGCTAATTCAGAGCGAATTAGCTTTGAATAACATGTGGGTATTGATTCGAAATCAATTTGTACTATTCAGAATTGTTTGTAATCAACCATTTTCACTATCTTGAATTCTATTTTTATGTCGCACATTTATGCACTCGGGAAATAAGGAGCTGAACTTTCGATATGGGTTTGAATGCAATTTTTGACGTGGAAATCGTTCCTTTGGGTAATACCGTTTAAATCGAGTCCTATATTGCAGTAGATGCTGTAAAGGAAACAGACCCACGAAAGCTCAAAGGCCGTAAATGCCGATTAGTACGCATAATTTTCCACTTTGCACCATGCAACAAGTTGTGACTTCTCAGTAGTTACTTTATTGGACAATAACAAACAACCTGCTTTTTTATAAACTAAAGATTCCCAATTTTTTTAAATAGCAACTAGGGTCTAGCAATGTTTCGGTGATAGAAAAATGTTTACAAATTTCAGGGTTATTGTACATCTCACTTAATTAAATTAATACCATGGAAACAAAATTCGCAATATCAAATATAAACATAATTCGATCATCTTTCACAAACGGATATCCAAAAATGCAATGGTTCATAAACAAACGAACTCTATCACGCATATCAAGCCATTTTGAAAAAGGAAGGAAGTTTATTTTTATTCTGCAAATGAATTTGATCCTAGGGGAAATGAATTTATTAGGTTCTTGGAATATATTTTGGAATATATATTGGATTTGAGATCTGAAGACTTTATGTTTGAATTATCTAGATCTTAAGATACAAAATACATACTAACGGCAAGCGGCAAATATAGTCGTCCCGACGCCCGACGGTCCCGAATTTTTAGCAATTTCTTTTTTACCGGTGCACAGAATTAATTAAACTTTTCCTGAACATTTTCTTGGTTTAAATGAATTCATTAATGCATAAAAACTTTAGGAAACATGCGTATTTATTACTAAAACAGCAGTACCACCTGCCAAAAGCGGTAAATCTAGTACTCTGTTATAAATGTTAAAACCAAAAAACGGACACTGATATTTTCGTAAAATCATTTCGTTAAATAAAACAAAATGAAGTTCTTTTTTTAATAAAAGGAAAACCTCATTTACATACCAGATAATTCGTATGCACACAAACTCTCACATACGAGGGGTTATCAAAAAGTTCGTGGACTAGCGTCATAAAATTAAAACCGCTTTAGGCACATCGACGAATTTTTAAATATCTAGTTAGCATCATCTTTTCTATATAAAGAATAAACCATAAATCATAAATGTTATTTTTTTAATAAATTAGTAATGTTTTTGTAAGCAATGGTGTGCCCAGGCGGCGCAACCTCGAACACGACGTTTTTGCGACTTATGTGTAACTGAGAAAAACTCTTTTGATATGATCATTTGACAGCTAAAAATCCCGTTAATTCAGGTATGTGTCGGGACACAATTATTCCATAAAATATGAAATTTTCACTTCATTCTTGAAGTTCTATGAAATTTTATCGTAAATTTTACACGGAATGTCCAAACAAATGAGGCCTTGAAAATGATGTCAAAAGGGGGAGGGGTTTCCGTTTCCATTATTCTATAAAGTTTTGACCCTGAAAAACTGATATAGACCTAAAATATGTTGAAACTGGCTACAGAGAAATAATATGCATCCAGAGTACTTGTCTTTTAATGTCAAAATAGATTCAGAAAGAAAAGGGATACACAGTTAATGTCGATTTGCAGTCAAGGTATGAAAAATCAATCACGTCAAAAAATGACGTTGATCATGCGTTGTAGATATTGAACTCCCAAAAGCAAAATATGCCCGCACAATCAAGTGCGGATCTCTCCGAATGTATTAATCAATTTGGAATATTATATTCGTTGAAGGCCACTGTTCATGACATTGTAAAGTCATATAAACAAGGCGGGTTTAAGTCCTTACTCAGCTCCAGGGAATCTCATCAAAAAAGTGCATGAGGTAGAAGAAGCGGACATTGAAAAAAACAATGACGTTAATGGACGTCATGAAAATAAACGACGACAGCGCCGGGTGATCATATCATATAGTTTATGTTTTATAATAATTTGGCAAATAATGAACGTATCAGGCTAAAATTTTCAACATTTCTTTATTTTTTGTTGTTTTATTTTCCATATAAATTTTAAAAGCACAGACTACATAGTACTAATTTTATAGCCTCAGTCCACGAACTTTTTGATAACCCCTCGTATACCACTGTTTTTATGTTTGGTGATTAAATATTTGTTTAAACTTGGTATTGCTTTTTTCTTCACAATATTAAAAAAGATTAAGTTCTGACGTACTCCATGTATAATGTTCGTGTAATTGAAATACATTTAAATTCACAGAGAAGTTTTATATAACAAACCTGTTAGCTCTTAAAAGGATGCTGTGTTAAAATCCACATTTTATGAACATTGATATTATCCCTGCGAAACTTAAATTTTCATAACACATGGGTAAAGGTGCCAAGGGAAAATATCTTACAAATTTTAAGACTGTGAGCAGTTAATTATATAAATTATCAACCGCCTCTAATATGAATATAATGGCAGTGTCCTTGTTTTGCAATGGGAAACCCAAAATAATTGTAGGATGGAAAAGTAATAGAAGGTGCACAACGGCAATATGTAATGAAGATTCTATGAAAATTTCGTTCAGTGGTGTAAGAGGAGTTGCGGATAAGAGATGGGTATACCTAAAGCGTAACATACAGATAGACGGAAATCCCAATTAATAAATACCCTCCCGCTTTTCAAGCAGGAGGTATAAAAAAGGACTAATGTAGGCAGGCAACAATATGGCCCCTGCATTTTGTTGCTATTCAATGTCTCTGAATGTCTTTGTCAAGATTTTGTCAACTCAAAAACTCTGAAACAGTTGTCTGTATTTGAATTAATAATATTGTTCACTCACTTAACCTCCCGATCAAAGATTTTATTTAACACCACGTTCAACTCCCATGAGTGCTTTCAGTACTTTGATTTATAAATGACTTTTGAGCTTGAATACTGCTCGTTATCTCCATAATCCATATATTTTATTGTATGGAATAAAAGAAGGAAACTTACATACATTTTGAACTTAAATATTTTTCCATTATTAAAAATATAATCATAAACATAGTTAAGAACCTACAGTGTATTACCTCATTTGAGAGTGGAAAAGTTAAGATGAACATTTATGAAATGCCTTAATTGGCGAATAAGTTATGTTTGTTTTTTAAGATTTCAAAAAGATTTTAAAGATTTCAAAGTTTATACGATGCATTTAACAATTTGTATAATCCTTTGCTAGGACATTTTGCTGCCTTCAAACACAACTTAAAAGTAGCTGCAAGGTTGATGATTATTTCGGATGGATGGTCGTCAACATCTGCTGAGATTGGGGGCCCTGAAATAGACAGATTCAGCAAAGAATCGTTTTACGATGGGGTAATGATTGATTGATTGTTTATTGTATGAAACCAAGTCACAATATTTCAGCTATATTTCGGTTGACGATGTGGTAATGTATTTTTTCATAACAAAATTTTCTTGGTCTAAATCAAACAGATAACATATCAGATTTCGTCAGATTAAGTTTCACCATAAGTTGCCTGATTTATGAAAATCAGAAAACGTCAACACTCCTTATAACTTTTAAGAATTTAGACAGTGTCTTTCTTCTGATTTTAGACCATAGAGAGATTGCAATCACTAATCAAAGCAATAGGAAAAATTAATCCTATTGTATGTATTCCAGTTGGACCTGATCCAAATGTTGTACGTCATAATCAAATATTTTGTATTTTTATCCCCTTTTCGCTATTTCTGAGTTTCGTTGATATTTCTTGAAAGTATTTTTCTTGTATATCATTCTAACATCCCAAACACAAATTTTATGCGTGCACTCATTTTTAAACAAGTTTGATCCCTTTTTAGGAATTCTTAAAGGGTTTAGTGCAGCTATGCAGGCGAGGTAGGCTTTTAAATCATAAAGATGCCCGTCAGTGTGGAAGAATGGCTCTACACATGGTAAGCTAGATAGATGACAAATAATGTTTCTTTCAATGGATTTATAGTTCCAAGCTCAAAAGATATTTAAATTCGTTATTTCAGAGAATTACTACTCTTGTTTTGGATATAAAACCAACAGGTCAAATAACACGTCAAGATATTGGAAGAATTGCAAGTTTTTCCAGCGTAGGAACTGAATTCACTGAACATGATTTGGTATAAAACTACTGTTGATCATTATTGTGTAATTAATTTTTTAGTTAATAACTGTATAGTAAAAATTAGTCTCTTTTAGTTTTTGAGCACTATAACTGTTTATGCATTCATTCAAAATCTACATGCATTAATAATAAATTAGTTGTATTCTTAAACAAAAAGTCATTAAATTTGTATCATTTGTTAATTTTAAATTAGGAGGACGTCTTCAATATAATTAATAGTTTATATGCATACAAACTACCTTCTGAAGAAGATCTAAACCCTGACGAAGATATCTTTACTGAACGTTATTCAAATCTTCCCAAAATTGGTACAAGAGTTAGACGAGGACCACACTGGACCTATAAAAATCAAGATGGTAATGGACCAGGAACAGTGATTGGGCACACAGAAAATTGTACGAAAAACCTATCAATTTCTTTGTTGATATGTATTCAATTTCAAAGAAAATATAAAGTCTATTTTGTCTTATTTAAAAACATGTTCAGGTATTTCATAAGTACTTTAAAAGTTTTTGAGAATAAGTTTATGTTTATAATTATGTTTTGTTTAGTTGGTTGGGTTATAGTGGAATGGGACAACGGTGATCGGTTAAGATACCAGTACGGATTCGATGGTATCAATGAAAAGTATGACATCGCTACCTCCGAAGAACCAAGAATTCTCGAAAATGAATTGATAGCTGTTGGTTGCTTAGTTACAAGAGGTACATATAAATATAATTTGAATAAATGAATTGCCTTTAGATAATGTTTAAAAAAATATGTATTTAAAATTTAACCATAAATAACCTCCTTTTAAATATTTTTATAGTTTTTAAATACATTTTAAAGAAGTTTCACAAATGTTTCAGCTACAGGTCAATGTATGTATATTTCAATCTTCAATTACAACAGGTCCTGACTGGAAATGGGGAGATCAAGATGGCGGCGAGGGTAATGTAGGAACAGTGTATAGAGTCGAAATGGATGCTGTTGTTTATGTGCTTTTACAAATCTTTAACGCAAAAACGAACAGTAATCAGGGTCAATAGTTCATTGTCAAAGCAAAAGAAATCGGACGCAAACCAAACACAGAACTCTCAATTTATCAGACATGGGATCACTAGTCTTAATCTTACTATCATTATCAGAGAAACAAAACACACCATTGCAAATAATGACTTAACAATAAGTATGAAAATTGTCAGAGAGCATTCGACTTTATGATACATTATTAACAATGCAAGATTTCTTTCTTTTTTTCTAAATATATTTTATTTCCTCTTTTGCTTACATGTATTTATTGGAGACAACTTTTATGAAACTAAGCTATTTCACATAAAAAAAATAGTCAAATGTTTCTCTATAGTATATTATCAAATTTTAATCGTGGAGAAACATAAATGCAGTCCAGTTAATATTTAGGTAAAATGGCCCAATGGCAATCGAAGTAACTACAGATATGGATACGAAAGGAAGCATGATGTGCAGCTGTGGTAAAATGTTGTGTTACTTTATTAATTGAGAAACCTAACTCAGTTGCTTAATCATGTAGTCAATAAAAAGATAAAAATGATGTATTTTTCGACAATTAATAATTTATTGAAAACTATGAATGAAATGAAGTGTTTTTAAGTTGTTATGATACTCATACAGTGATCCATTTGAGTTGCTTCTTCACCAAGTCCCCTCTCAGCACCAGTTGAAAAACTCTAAACGTGTTGAAGGTGAGTAATAACAGCATTTTTTTAAACTCAGAAATCATTACACTAATTTTATCGATAAATAATAAAAACAAAGCATGCGTGTAATACTGGTATTCATATAAAGAATGTATATCTGGTTCCAAAAGTAAAATAAAAGAAAAAAGTTCAAATTTAAAGTTATTTTCATCATATCTGATGTTGTCAAATTACAAGAATTGGTATTATTTTTAACTAAATATGCTAAAGAAGACTAAATGGGATTATAATTGGATGCCTACTTCGCCGAAAGATTGTGTAAACCATTTAAAAGAAGAATGCAGTTCTAAAAATGAAATTAAGGGATCGAGAACATATGAGAGTCGTGAAAAAGGTTTAAAAGGACCCACCCCTAATAGACGATGGCAGTGGAAAGATTCTTCTGGAAAATAAAACGAATATAGTGATGAAATAAACGATAAAATAGAAGACTGTTACAGAAGAAAACCGGAATCATCTGTTGTCATTGACTTCAATGGACGTTTGTAAGTAGTTCTTACTGCTTAATACGTCTAAAGAAATAAAACATATTTAAGAAATACATTTAAATTGAACGATTTTGTTTATATCCTGAAACGTATTTTAACTACAGCATGTTTTATTATCTGTATTGTTTAACCGACAATGTAAAAACGTCGTATTTTTTATTTTCATAGATGCAGGGTTATATTTCAAAAGAGGAAACAAATTGACACGCTTTCCAAATCAATAACAGATATAAGGAGTGAAGATGATTAAAAAATACTTGAGTAATGCTAAGAGTTATTGTCGTCTTTGATATATATTGTAGACATACGATGTGAATAAATTTAGAACTATTCTGTCTTGCTCCTCATTGAGATTAGAGGGTCATAAAAACACAAAACGTCATCGTTCTTCTTCAAATTATTTCTTTGAAATTCAACATCAACACATAATGTAAAATTTTAAGCCATAGAATGTGTTAATATGTGCAATTTCATTTGTTCAACTGGAACTCATATAGTTGTAAAAACTCCATGACTTGTCACCACACAGTTTTAAATTTTAATTAAATAATTTAATCTATTATGATAATTATGATTTGACATTTTACATCATAGTATCTGGATGTACATGTATTTCGCTCTGAAATTTTTCTATCATATGCAATATGACGACGCATGAAACATTATGACAAATACATTACGTATATTTTTCATAATTCTTGTACATTTGTTGAACCCAAAATTCCCCTACTACTTTAACTATTATGTACAAAAAAGAACTTCTTTAACGTATACGACGCAAGTTACCGTTATCAATCACGTTCCATTATTTTTAAAGAATGAATTGTAATATCTGATGCCACTGCGAGATTCCATTGTTTTATGCAAAAAAAATCGTTTAAAATAGAAGTAGCCATCACGTGATTGACAAGAGTAAAAAGTCTACTTGATACCAATACTTAGTAAATATGTCTTCTTGAAGTTCAAGAAATAAATATGAGAAGAATAATTCCGTAATGCTGTCCCTTTCTCTAAATGATTAGAGGTCATTGTAAACGGCCTTCATTCTTATCAAGAATTTAACTCATATCGAAATGTACCAGCTTTTGGTGAAATTTAGAATATGACTTTTGACTGAACAAATGAATTGATTGGTTTTTCCCGGTGTGTTGGTGCCTGTCATGTTATAGAGCCTTTACTCTCAAGAACTTTGCTTAAGATAAAATCACTTTCTTATCAAAAAAGCCGAAAAGAAAATCAAATTTATTTCTTATATTAAACAAATATAAACCTTTTGACACAGTCACTAAGGTTGGCACATCGGCTTCATAAATGAAATCAAAGTATAGATACACATTGCAGTTTGATAATGCTTTTTTGTCGTCAAGCTGAATATAAATCTCTAGATTTCCTTTTTATAGCTGGGACTCAAGGAAATATTTTCATTATAACCAAACTAAAACAAACATGAAGAGACTTGAAGCATTTATAAATAACGCGAATAAAATGGATAATATTCCTGTTACAATGAATAAGTGAAGACACATTTTTCCTATGGCCGGTCGTATTGATGAACATTCTTTGGCACGAAGATTGAGTAAAGAATCTAAGGAGCGTAAGTGATTCTATATACTTGCGAGAAAGCTATACAATCATGCTTACTATATTATATATATCGCCGGTGTAACGTTAAATATTGACCCCAGTTGAAAATTGACCCAAGGTTCATTTTCCAACGTTGAATATTGAACCAGGGGTGTTTTTTCTCCGTTGAAAATTGAGTCCAAAAGTCGTTGAATTTATACACGGGGTCATTTTTCAACAGCTTGATATTTTTTGCTTATCCCCGCTGACCTCAACAAGTTGAAAACTGACCCTGTTTGAATATTGACCCCACCTCAAAATTCAAACAATTTTTGAACTGGGAAGTTGTTTTACGGGATTTATCCGTATCTCTTTATTTATATTTCGGTATCATTTTTTTCCCTTTTCAAGAATAATAGAAATAAACTTATCATCTCGTCTATATACATGTATGTACATTTTGATCAGTACACGATTTCAGTTATCTTCAAGCATGACAACTTTATTTTTTTTGTATGTCGGAAGCAAATTGAAAGTGCGGGGGAGGGGGGAGGCTAATTGAAAAAGAAAAAATCAATTTTTCAGTTGCCGACAAATGCTGACAGCTTTTGCAGCCATTATAGAAGGCATATAAATTTCACACAAACTCTTTCAAACTTTTTTTTTGATAAGTAAGAATTTTAGAATAAATAGGAGCGTGACTAATGGAATACTTTTGTTTATTTATAGGCTACGCAACACATTCATCGTTGGATGAAAATGTTGCAGTGATACAATTTGGAACAGAGGTTAAATATCTGCAATATTTTACCAAAAACTATGCTTCCTTGATGCGATTACTAGGTCAGAAAATGTCATTTTTAATCTGCTTAAATGTTTATGACTTTTCGTAATCATAATTCAGTAATATAACGTCAATGATTTCTAATTATTTTTATTTAAATTGAATTAATTCAATTCAAATTTACAGATGATTTGTCATGTTCTGGACCGTCACCACGCAGGTAGGTTAAGGTTACAACCAAATATTCTACTTGCCTATACGCTATGACGTCATAATAAGCTACATGACGTGAGATTTAGAGATAACAATTTCTTAAAATCGATATCTAAGATTGATTTGAGGTCGTAAAAATGAACCAAAATATGCAGAGGATTAATATCAACGGAATTTTGTCGTTCCTGGGCCTCTGTAGTTATCACAGGGGTTACATACCAAACCCGTGACGTCATAACTGTTGGTCATGCAGTAGCAGAGTGAAAGTGAAAAGTAACGAAAATTGATGTAAACAAACACAAGAAATCGGAGTTTAAAAGCATTTAGAATGAATATCATGTGTGATTCTTGTGGGAATAAAGCGTATGAATAAGGTATGGTAATATAATTCTGCAGTTTCTTCCTAAAATTAAAGCAGGGAGGGTGTTTACTTGCCGATCAGCCTTTCCTCTGTCGTTCGTAACAAAAAAGATGCAAAAGTTCAACACTACGCCGCATACCTTGAAACTTAATTTTTGTTTCTATCTAAAGTTCTTATTCTTTTGTTTTTGGAAAGTGCTGCTAGAATCGTATGGGTAACGGGAAACTATGCATTTTTTTCGATATTATGAACAAGATGTAAAAATTCTGGGAAGGTTTCGTCCGAAATTGTTAAATAATTATTTCTGTAAGAGGACAGTAGGATTCTAGCAGCACTTTTCATGTTACAGAGATGTTTTAACATAACTATTAATAAAAATTGGAAGTAATTATCCCCGGGGTAGTGTTAAACTTCTCACTTTTTCATTAAGGCATATTTTCTAATTATAGACGTCACGTGGTGACGTCGTGGTAAAAATGCCCCCTGTAGTATAAGTTCCATTGAAGTCTATAGAATACATAATTAATGTAAAAGTTTTATCCTTGACTTTTCCTATTTATTAGTGTTGCATAATTATAAAAAAGTGTTAATTCGCCGAATTCCGATCCATGTGCTGCCTTAACAAACCCGCGCAATGATTGAAGGCTTCCTATTAGCCATTCCTGCCTTGGAAAATGGACGTATGTTTTCTTATGTTACAAATTCAATATTGATATTTGTCAATGGTTTTATCTAAACAAATGAAAAATAAATTTATTTTTCAAAAATGCATTTTTAATCAAGTGCATAAAATATATGCAGATAACGATAACGAACATTTTTCAAGCTCAAAAGTTCATCAAGCAATACATAATAGGAGCAGAGGAAACACTGACCTCCAAAATATCAGAGGTGGGATCAGGTGCCATGGAGGAGTGAGCATCTCCCGCCGGCCAGCCTAATTCGCTGTTCACTACCTGTCAAGATCGTCAAACAACTGTTTTAACAATGAAATTCTGTTTCGTAAAAATAAAACTAACGTCACAATGAAGGACATGCACATAAGAAACAATTTTCAATATCAAAGTCCAAAAATCAATACAAAAATAGAAGCTGAGCTAACATAGACCTCCAAAACATCAGAGGTGGGATCAGGTACCATGAAAGAGTGAACAATACTTTCTTTTTATCCTTTTTATAGAGCGGTCTACGAATATTGGTCCCTTTAGGTGTAGAGCTAGAGTGATACTTATTTCTGACGGCAAAGCTACTTTCTCGACCGACTCAGATTCAGAATATCGTGTTTCTGAACATGAAGATCAGGTTACAAAACGACATTTTCTTTATAAAGTAACTTCTGTCAAATATTTAATAAAGTGGTATAAAATATCATTTGTTATTCATTTTTTCACATATCTTACTGATTTTAAATGTTGGATTTTTTCAGAATGTTCAACTTTTGGATTTAGTGAGGCAAATAGGAAGAAGAAATCCAATTACGTGCGTAGCTGTCGGAAATGATCCAAATATTGTATGTTTATACTCGGTTTATAACGCTTTTCCAAACAACAAACCATTCTTAACTAAGTACAAAGATCTTATGTTAATTGTTTGTTTGAAATATAATGATTCAACTTATTTGTATTAGCTCCATTGACTGATTATTATTGTTTAACGTCGTTTCGGCAATATTTCAGCCATATTTCGGCGATTAAATGAAATGAGTATGATAATTTTTGAAATATTTGGTTTCTCTGGTGGCGCCGAATGCGTCTACTCCTTTTCGAAAACCGGAGAAACGATCTTTTACGTCCCATGGGGGTTGTTATCCTTGACACAGGGTGTATTAGCTCGAAACAATCTCAATTCATAAAGTATATAAACCAACAATAATTAAGGAATGAAGCTTATTTCAACATTTGTTATACGATAGTACATAACTTGGGGGAGATTACGCTTTTTAAACCGCGAAGCGCTTTATATAAGGTATCTAATATCGTATAATATAAGTTGAAATAAGCTTCATTCCTTATAATTTAATTTCATTGTAGACAATGAGACAATTTTTTCCTACGGAAAAAGGCTTTAAATTTGGCATATTTTAAAAGTCAAGTCAAGCGGAGTAATACGTTTTTGACGTAACTCAATTGTGACGTAGGCAAGTTATGTTATACAAAATGGATAAATTCTTTTACCCAATCAAATGATGTGTTACAACTAAAATTAAGGACGCGCTAAACACTGCACACTAAAGAGCTCTATTTTTGGGTAGTTTTATGCAGTTAGAGTGATCTGCCCTTAGATGTAAGATTGAAGAAATTGTTATTTACTGTTAATTATAATAGATTAAAATATTTTTAGCATTATATAAGAACAAGAGTAAGAAATTTGATGAATTGTTTTCATTAATTTTCCCAATTAATGTAAGTAAACAACTGGCAGTGATATCTGCTCACAAATAGTCCGATGTCTTTGAACATTTTTCCTGCGCAAATAAGGTAGGTACCCTATGTTCTACATGAATGAAAAAGTCTCAATATGCATATCTTTATTTTTCCCTGTGACCAAAAAACAATATCTGTCGGTGTTTAGAGCTTCCTTAAATTTACAATGTTACAATGTATATAAGTCAACACTGTACACTGAAAAAAATATCATTCTTATATCTATTATAGTGCTTACTGGGATCCATTGCCTATGGATCTCTAGGAGGAAAACTCCTAAATTATAGAGAAGTCACACAATGCGCAAAATATTCATTGAACATGGTATAGTAGCCTTAACTTAATCAAATATTTATTCTGTTTAACTGTTGTTATTGTGCACTTGCAATTGTGGAATCTAGTTTTCGTTCTATTCCTTACAAGGTTTCAAAAATAGAAGACTGAACACTTTTCTTATTTATAGATGATTGCCGGAGACATTCTCGGGGAGGTGCCGCCTACTTCCTGTACTATTGATGATGTGAGATCCTTAATATTTTCTACAAGATTTCAACATGTCGTGACAGAAAGGGACATGGTAAGTAATATGACCTTTTTTTCAAATACAGGCAAATGTATAATAAACATTCGCTATTAAAAGGTAAAGAATAAATTATTTCATTTTTTTCTAATTCATGCATGTAAGCTAATTTTGATTGATTAAGTTTAAAACTACTGAATAGCATTTCATTTCTTTTTACAACTACAGGTAAACTAGTGTTTATTAGTATCCGTGTTAATAATCACCGTAGATTATTTCCTTGTAGAACAAAGTTGAATGTTTATGTATTGTTTCTCGAATCAGGAAGATGTGGTGGAGATTTTAAACAAAAGGCGTTTATATGAAATGAATATATATCTAAATGAAGAACATTTGGAACACTACGAGTATACTGAACGTGATGAAAGACTACCACCACCAGGGACGAGGTTACGAAGAGGTCCACGTTGGACTTATAACAATCAGGATTCCGGTGGATTTGGCACAATAATTGGGCACTCGCAACAAGGTAACAATTGTAATTTCGACAATTGATGTTTTTTTTTTTCTGAATCGAAATATTTCCTTTATCTACAGATGGTTGGGTAAAAGTTGAATGGGACAATACATTGAGATTTCCTTATAAATATGATCCCGATGATCAGAGCCAATGTGGCGTTATCATTTGTGATGAACCTCGAATACTACAAAGAGAAGACATTGCTGTAGGATGTGTTGTTAAAAGAGGTAAATTCTATAAAATTGCATATTTTGCTCTTACATGTACATTGTATGTGTGTGCCCGTTAAATCCTTTTATGCCTCCTATGAGAAATATCAGCCTGAAAGTGCAGTGAAAAACAACCAAACACAGATATGCAGTTTTGTCGAATATGTCATTTTATTCAATGACATATAGTAAAATGTATAACAAATCATTAAGGGGGATCATCTAATATTAAACAATACAGGTTACATGTACACAGGTGAAAGGTACAAGTGTGATCCCCATGAGACTGACTAGAAATTTACATGCAGTGAACATATCAGAGTACATGTAAATATGCATAAAATATAACATAAATGAGTAAATCTTTGGGGGCGTTCAAACAATTGCGCCAATCAAGAAACATATGACTAGTTAGAAAAATACAAATCTGGACTAAAATGCAAAATAATATAAAACCAAAAACCCCAAAAAGGGTGGGTGGTGGGTTTTTTTCTTCAATGCACTGCCAGGCTAACAAAAATGGCGCAACAAAATCAAGGATTTTGATTGGATAACTCTGTCAAGCAAAATAAGGTGCGATTTCGCAATGAAAGGTTCTATGATAATTGCGCTGCGATAAGGGCGCATATCCTGCAGACTGCGCAGGGATATGCAGAATTATCCTTAGGTGTAAAATATAATATATTTCTCATAGCGGCATAAATTGAATTATCTGTGATAATATTGTTTTATTTGTGAAATATATGATTTAAAGTGAGCGCTCTAATGAACGCCTGCTGCAACCGTTAATTTTGTTAACGAAGATAATTTTGTTTTTGTTTTCATTCTTGAGAAAGCTGCTTCAATCTTATTTAAAATAAAAATCATATTGACGGTTTTAGATTTATTTTCAATTAGTTTTGGTGCAAACCTGAATTAATGTGATTCTTTGATAAAAGGACCCGATTGGAAATGGGGAAACCAGGATGGTGGTGCAGACAATATTGGAGCTGTTTATAGAGTGAAGGAAGATGTTGTCTATGTAATTTGAAAATTATTATTTCAGAACAATTACAAGTTGATGTGTAAATTCATTAACTTATTCTTGTTGATGAAAACATTAATAAGTCGGTTTTTTGTTGATGGTTCAAATCGAAAGATTGACTTTAATTTACATGTGCATAAAAGTTTTCAATATTGTTTTAAAGGTTCGCTGGCCAAATGGACACAAAAGTAATTACAGATTTGGTTATGATGGAAAATCCGATATTGTAGTCTGGTATGTGTTTGAGTCCATGAAAATAAACACAAACATACAAATAATGTTTTCTGGAGACTTGATAAGTAATTCCACCTTATTTTGGTGACGAGAAGTATTTCATATATGGCATTTAATCGAGAGTGTTTCTTCAAATGAATATTGATAACATTTATAAATATCCAGTTAAATTAATATTTCATTTTTGTCGTCATAAAATCAGTATATAATTACCTCTAACTTGCTTAATGTAAGAAACTGATTTTTAGAACAAAAAGGCATACTGCATCGCTCTAAAATGCTCCTAGTAGAATATAGTATGAAATCCTCGAATGCAAGAACTAAGTAAAAAGAAGTTTGAATGGAAGAAACTACGATTTTGTTTTTAAAATTCTTTAACACTCATGTGTTTTAGTGATCCTTTTGACGTAAGCAGAATCGTCTCATCTCACAAGAGCGAAAAACTTTTAAAATATACCAGTGATGAAGATTTTGGTTTCAACAATAAGAGACAAGGTAAAACAAAGGGAAAATCTAAAATAAAAGAAATTAAAAAAAAAAACAACATAAAATGAATCAAGAAAAGTTAAATAATATTATTTCATATATATAGTGCTTATATCAAATATCTTGCATTAAATACGTAGCTTATCAGTAAAACTAACTTTTAAATGAAGCGTTTGCTAATTCTGCTAATCCATTTGTTCAATAGCAAGAACAGAAAAACAGCTAGAGGGATTTGAAATGGATGGTAAACAAAGATTACATGCCGAATCCATAGAAGATCTAGATTGTGACGAAGAAGACAGTGATTTTTCCTGGGAATGGAAAACCGAAAATTGTCAATGGAAACGCTTTTCAAAGACGGAAAATCAGAAAATTATGAAAGCATTTGCTAAGAAATCAAAATCAACAATACTTCTAAAAATTGGAGAGCAAATGTATGTCTTAAAAGACCTTTCTGCAGTTCATTTTTGACAATAATGTGTTAAATATCTTCCCAGTTTTATTTATTGATGCTTCTTTATTTCTGTTATATAGGTATAGAATGATACTATCGAAAATGATGTTGCTGAATATATCAACAAGAGAGACGTATGATGTGAGGTGCCGTGAAAATTTACATGATCTACAAGCTTGAATCTTTGTTTTTAAAAATTTTTAAATGATTTTTCTTGTTATAGCATTGCAGATTTCATTTGAAGATACCGATATTGGCATTTCTTTTTTATCATTTTTTTCTGTAAAGAATTTTCTGGTGAACCAATGATATTTTCAGATTTAATAGCAATTATCTATGATATCTACCGTAAGTATTCAAAATATTCATTATGATGTTTATGGGAAAGTAACATATGGAGAAAACCTTTGTTGTCTTTTAATTTTAGTAGCATCAATTATGTTTTAAGAATTAAAAAAGAAAATAACTGAAAGTGCCAAATCATGATTTTTAAGAAGTTTGTCACCGCTGTGTACATTTAAACACCGGTATTTCTTATGTTCTTATGTTGTATTTTATATATTATCATAAACATTTTTGAATGAAAGCAAAGTCTGTGTTTTATTTCACCTTACAAACAATTTTGAGAAGTGTTCAATTTCTAATGTAACCCCAAACAATCATATCCAACAAAGAACTAAGGCAACGAACCATGAAATTTGGCTTCATGCCTACAAATGTAAGATTTTCTTGAAATGCACTACATGTATTTATTTTTAAATAAATGGGGATTGTTGAAGTTTATTTGCATTCTATGGGCAGCGGAAAGGGCAAAAATTACCATAATGAGAAAACAAACAATTATTTTAATTTCAATGACCATAAAAACTTAACAAATGATATACAATGCATAATCAACAGAGTCAACAGACCTTTTCACATAACAAATATACATTAAAACAAAACAAACAACCACGTACGTAACAAACATATATGAATGCAAAACCAACAATCATCTTTGCAGAACAAACGTTCATAAAAACACAAGAAACGAAAAAAAAAACTTAACAAACGTGCACGCCTTAAATCTAAGTTTTTCCGACACCCGGCTCCCGACGGTTCCAGTATCACCTGCCAAAAACGGAAAATGTAGTACTCCATTATAAATATGAAAACCAAAAACGGACATCGATACAGAGAGACGTAAGGTGTCATAAATATTAAAGGTGCAGGGACACAGATTTGAAGTCAATATTTTCTGTATAAAATTAGGACATATATTTTGATAGCATTTCACACAAAACTTTTAACTCTTTAAATTTGAATCATCTGCATAATTTATTTATTTGGAAATTTACATATAAGCGCGATTTTTATTTACAAATGAATTTTAGCTCACCTGAGCTGAAAGTTGAAGTGTGCTTTTCTGATCACCCATTGTCATCGTCCAACCGTCCTTCTGTCTGTCTGTCCGTCTGCAAACTTTTCACATTTTCCACTTCTTCTTAAAGACCACTGGGCCAATTTTGACCAAACATGGTACAAAGCATCTTTTGCTGAAGAGGAGTTTAAATCTTTTAAGTGAAAGGCCAAGTCCCCTTTCAAGAAAAGAAAAAAAACAAATATTGGGTAGGGTCATTTAAAGTCTTGTCTGCAAGAACCACTGGGCAACAAAAAAACTGAAATGAATGTGGAAGCATTCTGGGTAGCATAGATTCTATTTTTTTTTAAAATCATGACCCCCTTGGTAGGGCGGGGCCGTAATAGGGGATCAAAAATTTACATTAAAATATATAAGAAAAATCCTCTTCGTATATCTTCTTCTCAAGGACCACTGAGCCTAAAAAACTTAAACATATATTTAACCATCCTGAAGTAGTGTAGATTCTGAATTGTCCAAATCATGACACCAAGGGAAAGCGTGGGGTCATCCATGTAATAGGTATTACAATGGGGATCTGGTCACGAACATCATGGCTAAAGTTACTCAGGTGAGGAATGTGGCCCATGGGCCTCTTGTAGTTATTTTTGTCATTTTCCAAACCAATGTCGATATCTCACTTTTTGTTTCATTTTAACAAAGAAATCTGTCACTGAAAGTATTTGTGAAATATGTGTTTTTGCATGGATACTTTGTCTGTCTCCCTGTTATCTATAAGACAGGATCAAGAAATACTTTTGAAATACTTAATTGCTCCGATATAGTTGTTTGAATTAATAAAATATATGCAGATAAAAAAGTCAATACGTCCAAGGATTCTAAATGATAAATACAAATTGGCATTTAATACTTCTAGATCATCTTTTATTCACTCTTTGAATTACAAAATACACTTAGTCTATTATATCTGCAAATGAAAAAAAAGAAATACATACTAGTCTTAAGTGAAACTATCCCCAAAAAGTGTGTTTCATATTATTAGATTTAGAAAAGGGAAATGAATCATTCATGTATTTCGTTACTTTCTTTATTTTAAAGTATATATTTATAGTAATTTTCGATTACTGTTAAATCACAGATTTTTGTGGGGTCAATTTTTCTTGGTTTGAGGAAATAATATGGGTTTGTGAATACTTTATTGATGAAGATATGTTGAGTAGTAATTATATGACATACTACGTACATTTCGTGGAGGAAATAAATTCATGGGCCTTTTCATACCTCGAAAAAAATAACACTTGCCCCAAATACATTCATTTGAGATATAAGAAAGAGTTCTATCACACGACTCGACTGATAAGGGTTAATTTTAATCGATAAGATAAAGTATTTATATTTTAACTATTTCTCAAGACTAGTTTTTAATGTTTATCGACAAACCCTATTTAATCCAAATTTTAAGAGTGCTTACAATATAGACATTTAAAACCATCAGTTCTTTTTGAAGATCAACTTTTAAAAAAATAAATTATAATCAGTTGGTCAATATTCATGTTCACTGCAATTTAAAATACAGATTTGAAAGCATTGTTAATATGAATGCTTGAATTGCATGCAGAAGAAGAAACATAAACCTACTGTAAATAAAATTATATCCTTACTTTACTTCCATTGCTCAATCGTTCTGTGCAATATGTCTTTTTCGAGTGCGTACATATCCATGTTATTTTTTTTTCGTTTAATGTACAAATCTTAGGTGTTACAGTACATTTTTTTCCTGTATTGCTGTTACTACAGAACATCAATTTTTAAAATCTGAAGCAATTTCCTGTCTACATAAATAAAGTAATTTTTTTAAAGTTTGCTTGGAGCCTTGGACTCTCTAAATGAACTATGGTACTTGAACAACTTGCAATGCTTATCTTAAGAAATACGGCAGAAAAATACAAGTGCACTGTACTTAAAAAATTCAATAATTTTAGTTTCAATTTAAAGAAATATAGTTGATTTTGCCGTGAAAATACACGGAAATATTCAAACAACACCAAGCTAATTTTATCACCAAAAACTAATTAAAGATAGGTTATATGGCTGTGTTTCAGCCATGGAATTAAAAGTTCATTCTAAGCTAAAAAAAAACTTTGTCTGAAAATAAATATCACAAACTAAATGATATTTTTGTAATATTCTGGTGTTTTGATATCAGTTGATAACTGTCAAAGCAAAGACTACTTAAAAACACATGCATAGATTCAAATTAATTCAACCATTTGTTTGTTCTAGTTGCTTTCCTCATTTCATACTGACAGAAACTCAATCTTATTGTATATTAACATAAATAACATATTATATTCAGTCTTCATATCATTAAAAATATAATATATTATATTTTATTTTTAGAATGGTAAAATGCCCAGATTTGTTTTTGTATTTTTATTCTAATCCATCTATTACATAGTTCAATAAAAATACATATTATTTTCTGGGATACTAAGAGGAAAGCTGTTTAATTTTTTAGTTCCTGCTAAAGAGGTGTCGTGCGCAAATAGCTTCAGAAGTAATTTAGAGGGTTTTGAGGAGTGAATGAACTGATAAAAAGTCTATTCACAGTCTAAGCAAGGCCTTTTATAGTTGTGAACTTTCATTATCTAATGGCTGGCTTTCTGGGCGATTTTAGCCTAAGAGACAGTACGAGGATATATACGGAAGAAAGTAAGTTAAACTGATTTCTCTTTTTGAGAGCTTTGTCCTATTTATTAAATCTTTTCATGTTAAAACTCCATTAGAAATAAAGTTAAATTAGCCTTAAAAAGATTTCTAAAGTCAAGACAAAAGTTGTGTCTTTATACAAGATTTTGTCTTTGAGGGAAAGTTTGAATTGTATTGATGTAGTATTATAGGAATCCACCTATTTCGAAATACTTGCAATCTGATTTATTTTCTCTTTTGTTACAAAGCCTTAACCGACGCATTTTGATTATTTATACATAAATATGTATAATTTGTAGATTGGAAAAGAAGATGTAGGCTGCGACATGGTGTAAGCAATTTCTTCATTCTGGATACATCGGAGTCCATGGATGGAGAAGGTTTTACTCAGATGAAGAAAACATTTGTTTCAATGATTGAAAGTAAACATTCTTTTACAAAGCGTTTTAGAAAGCTATTTAGATTTGACAGATTTATGCACAATCTACAAATTTATATAAAACATCTTTATTACATTTTATATAGGTTACGCTTTGCATCCGAATTTGAACGAACACGTTGCAGTGATACACTTTGGAAAAGAAAATAAATATCTTCATTATCTTTCCAACAATTACGAATCTTTGAAGCGAGTTTTAGGTTATTATTTTTTATGTTTATGTCTTATTAAATCTTTTCAAAGATAATAATTCTGTCACACTACCAATTAAATAATCTTTTTATCCAAGTGACCTAATCAACTTTATCATTACTTTCTTTTAAATTTTACCCGCTTTTGGCAACAAGAAGTTATTATTATACTTGAAATGATACCGTATAACCTGTTGTGAATTAAGAATATGTTATCCTACTTGCCTGTTAACCTGTACTCACTCCTCGTGGCGCATGATCCCATGTAGGATGTTTTAGAAGTTCTTGTTTGCTCTTCCTCTGCTTCTGATTTGTATTATCTTAAATGGTATTTGAACCTGAAAACTGTTCGTTATGTCTATGTTGTATTTTCAAATATACAATAATTAAAATAATTTCATATGCATTGTATCTTCAAATGAAGAATGATTATTGAGCATATTGACTTTAGTTTGAATATATAGAAATTGGTGACATTTAAATATTTCCCTAAAAAGTAGCTTAAATTTTTATCTGTATGTTAAGAAGGGATTCTTTAATTATAAATTGTTTAGTTCATTTTGTCAGCTAAACATTTTAGATGACGTCTCCTGTGCGGGTCCATTTGCAATGATTGAGGGTTTTCTTTTAGCAATTCCTGGTTTGGAAGATCTGCGTGAGTCTTCTATAAAGTTATTTTACATGTACAAAACTAAAATATAAATAAATGTATTGTAAATTTCTTGAGTTTTTAATTTAACTTATATTTTGTCTAAGTTAAAAACACTCAATGTTACTGTCTCCGTAAATATGAATATTGATGATGATTTAGCATTAATTTTTTTTTTTTACAGAATGTATGACGGGTATTGGCGTGTTTACTATTCGAGCTAGAGTGATCCTCATTTCCGATGGAAGAACAACTTCCAGCTATTCAGATTCAAAGTGTTATAATCATCAAATTGGAGAAGACCACGTAATCAAAAAAATATTTTAATGTTTAGTTTCTATATATGGAGATATAATTCTGTGAATAAGAGGCTCAATTTTCAATGATAAATCTCTTTTTTTACAAGTTTTTTTCTCTCTAATTTGACAGATTTGTTAAAATAATACCAATTATAAGACCTGCATACTGACAATATCAGATGATTTTTAAAAATATTTTTCATTAGTGTATATTTATTTTTTCTTTTTTTATTCATAATTACTATTTTTGTTGCTGTTCAATTCATCTTGATTTTTTACTAACATTATAACTCTGATTTTAAATAGAAGACGATGCATCTCTTAGAACAAGTGAAACAAATAGGGAATAAACATCCAATAGTCTGTGTTCCGGTTGGAAACGATCCAAATATTGTAAGCATAAAGATAGCAAAAAAGCATGCTAAATAATTACCAAAATTTAAACGTATTCAATATTTGGTGAAATATCGAGCAATAGTCGATCTAAAAATTCTTCAAACAATTCAAATTTGGGACGAGAACTTAAAACATGGACCTCACAAGTGGGATCAGATGCTTAGGGGAAGTAAGGATCCAATTAACATAAAACGTAGATTAATTAACTTATATCTAAAAGAAGTCTGCTAACTACCGACTTATCTCTTGGAAAAAGACATTGATTAATATTTTGTCAGATCAATGTTGTAGCTAACAAATTTCAAATGATTGCAAATAGAAAGAATGCTTAATCATCAGACAAAAACAAAGATAATATATTTTTTAACATAACATTTGCAGAGTTTACTTGGGACTATTGCCCATGGATCTCTGGGAGGAAAACTCGTACATTCTGACGAAACAAGAAAATTTACCCAGTACACTTGCGGAATGGTATCAAAAGTCCTCCATAATGATCAATTCAACATAATGATAATTTTTAATATTTTAGACATATTCTAGTAGCTTTTATTGTTTTGTTTTTATGGTTTGTATAGATACGTTTCATGTTTCAAAAACATATTTGTAATGTGGCATAGAAAAGTACATTATGAAAAAAAAATTCAAAACTTATAATATTTAGAAAGGTACAGACATTTTATTGATACAAAACAACAATATTTTATTAACAAAAATCTGTACATATGGTCACGATCGAAATTTATTTCAAAAGCTCATAATAATACGAAATAACAAGATAATTCAGAGAATATCTGTCCGCAAAAAAAGCTTTCATGGATCTGGGGGAAGGGGGAGGAGCAAAAGTTGGAACGTTTAAGAATGGGGAGTGGCACATATAAGGAGTTAGAGTTTAAAATTCAGTTGCGCAGAAAAACTTAAAGATTCTCACCCGCAAATGAAAGATTTACACACACAGGTTGTATGAAATTCCGAATTTGATCTTTTTACACAAAATAAATAAGGGTCTTCTTTACGTTATAGGAAGTTGTAGTTTGGAATTTCATTTCAAAAACTGGAAAGCCTCTTAAGCCGAAAGCGTTTCAGCATTTTTTTCAATTTTTGCATTCAATAACCTTAAGCTTGATCTTTTGACCTGAAATCAATTATACGAGTCTTTCTTCAGCCATAGGAACTTCTTGTGTAAAGTTTCACTGCAAAATAAAAAGCTCAAAAACTTCACGAGATATCACATGGAACAGATCTTACTACAGATAGACGGAAGGACAGATCAAAATTAGTGTTCCATACTTTCAGCGCGGGATTAAAAAGAGGAGATATTGTTATCCTATGAACTAAATCTAGAAAATGGGAAGAAGGAAAATGATATGATTATCACTATCAATTTGTTATATAAATCAGGACTGCTTATTAACTTATGTCCCCTTCCGCCCCAAGACAGACATAAGAAGAAAAGGAATTGAAACTGTGAATAACTGAAATGACCAAGTTTTAATAAATTTCAAGGGCCATATATGTCAAAATTGCTCGATTGTATCAGAAACAGAACATGACCTAGATACACACTTTTTCTCAGTGTCAACTACTCTCAGTACCCATTCTAATACTACATTTTCGATTCATCACTAAAAGTGGGGGGGGGGGGGGGA
>PRKT01000019.1:1235351-1248605 GCA_003671525.1 Saccostrea glomerata | reverse complement strand
CCCCCCCCCCCCCCCCCCCCCCCCGTTGCTACGCCCCTGTAATTTCAAGGGCCATATCTGTCAAAATTGCTCGATCGTACCAAAAAACAGAACATGACCTTGATACACATTGTACTTTAAATTTATTATATTAGTCTGCCTACCAAATTTCATTTATGTGCAGAAATTGTTGGTGGACCGACAGGCATACCGACTGACATATAGACCCTCAGACAGCAGCAAAGCAAATATACCCCTCCCCCATTCTCTGAGAGGGGATAGAATATTACTTGTTTGATACATTTATAAGTAACTCCTTTTATTATTTCCATGAGATGATTGCGAGAGAGATTATTGGTGAAATGCCATCAACAATGTGTTCTATTGATGACGTTAAAAATATTGTATTTTCTTCACGACGTCAGAGTTATGTAACGGAACATGATTTAGTAAGGCACACTGATTTTATTTTTCTAAAACTTTTTTTTGTGATATACACAAGCAAAGTAATCCTTTTCTATTTCTTAATTAGCTTTATTACCTTAACTTAAAAAGAGCCTTAAATGTAAAATTCAAAAAAAAAATATAATCAAAATGAAATAAACGTTTTGGTACCATTTATCATGATGGGTTTTTTTTCATTTCATGATAAATTTTACGTTTGATTCAATATAAACAGTAGTTTTTCAACTGGAAATCAAAATATGATTTTTCAAAATAGGAAAATGTTGCGGAGATATTAAACAATAGACGTGCATATGAAATGTTTGTGTACCCAAATGAGGAACATCTAGAAAAAGAGATTTATACAGAATACAATAAATTTCTACTAGCACCTGGAACAAGAGTCCGCAGAGGTCCAAACTGGCATTATGGCGATCAGGACTCTAATGGACCCGGAACAGTTACGGGGCACCAGCAAAGAGGTATAAAAATGGAAATTCTACATCAATTTAATAAATTCAGTTTAAAATATATTTCATTCATATAATTTTTATATATTTATATCAATGAAATGGAAAATTTAACTTCTTTGAGAATTTATTTTATTAAAGATGGATGGATATACGTTGAATGGGACACAGGAATGAGATTTCCTTATGAATATATGGAAGACAGTCAAGAAGAAAATGTAATCATTCCTTGCAATGAACCCCGAATACTCCAAAGGGAAAACATTGCTGTAGGGTGTCTTGTTAAAAGAGGTAGTTTGTGAAAAATAAATCGACAAATGTACCTTTCATTGTTACACAATGTAATCATACAATCATGCCGAATGATCAATTAATTATTCGTGTATTAGGAACATTCTCAGAAAACATAAACATTGCTTTTTTTCCTGAGAAAATTGTATTTTTTTTCATCATTAAATCAAAAGACATTCATTAAAGATTGATAATTACTACATATTCATTCATTTGGCTCGACCTGTTAATTTATCGGTGTTATATAATCACGATTATATTTGTATTAATAAGGACCGGATTGGAAGTGGGAAGATCAAGATGGCGGGGAGGGCAATATTGGTGCTGTTTATAGAGTCAAAGAGGATACAGTCTATGTAATTAGAAAAATAATCCAATCAATTAGTGTTTAAACAGGTTTTAGCTACATGTATAGAGAATAGTTAGGAAGTTACATGTTTAAAAAGAAAGCATTTTTCATAGATATTTATTTTTTACTTTGATTCTCATAGGTACGCTGGCCAAATGGAAACAAAAGTAATTACAGATTTGGTTATGGTGGAAAATATGACCTTTTTGTCTGGTTAGCTGATATCTAGGATTTTCATTGCATTTCTATGCCATCTGAACAGATGACAGTCAAGTAGAAATGGCTGTGTCTGTTATAGAATGCATCTGTTAAAACAACAGATGCATTAGCGCTTAACTGGATAGTCAGAAGTTTTTAATCATGCTATAAATAGATTTATTTAGATAAATCAAACAAAGATAAGATTAAAATAAAAATATCTTAATGCATCAGCTTAAGATTTATATAAAAAAACATTTAAGGCGTAACGTTTTTTTTTATATAATTTTGTGAATATCAAATGAAATACATGTAGATATGAAGTAGTATTCAAGCCCAAAACCTATTTAACAAACCTCAAAAACAACAGAGGTGAGATCAGCCGTTAGCTCCTTGTCATGATCAGGAAATCAGTCAACAATAATTGACTTATATTTACACACTGATTTATTCAGTGTGTTAATAATTGTCTAACAATAAGACTTAGTATGAATAACGTCAATCAGCATTTGACTTTATGATAGACTGTGTTCGCTGACAGGGCCATTGTATCGATATTATAACTTACGAAATAATGACTATTTGTTTTAATTCAGCGCATTTGAGGAGCAAAATATGAATATCGTTCAAAATAACATAGAGAGTCATCAATGTATAAATAATAAATAATGAAATAAAATATTTTGTCTTTTTATTCAGCGACCCATTTGATGAATGCCCAAAAGTCTCAAAGGAATGCAATATTATTTCAACAAGCACCAGTTGGAACACCAAAGGTGATTTCATTGAAACTTAAGGATAAAGAAATATAGAAAAATTTGACATTTGACAAAAATAAAATCGATATAAAATAAAAATATTATATTAATTGAGGTTTCAAGGATAGTTGTATTAAATTCAGATTATGATTTTGAGCAGACTCAGAGTACATGTAATTATAGTAACGATCTATATTGCTTAAAATATAGTCACATCGAAAGTTTCAAAGTATTAATTCTGCCAACTTTGCAGGGGGAACAGTGATGGAACCAGGAATGTTCAGTTTTAAGGACACGGGAGGGTTGATAAATACTGGAAAAAATCATCCACATGATTCAAATCCAGAAAGTGACGAGGAACAGGAACAAGAGGGTTCAATTTTGTGGCAATGGAAAAATGAAGTAGGCAGGTGGAAGAGCTTTCCGAAGACAGAAAATCAGAAAATCGAAAAATCATTTGCTAAGAATTCGAAATCAACTATACTCTTAGCAATTGGTGGACATATGTAAGTATCACTGAAACACAAGACATAGAGCATCAGTTTTTTAATTGTTCTAATATACTTCATTCGACTTATTTTCACAGGTTAAGACTGGTTTTATCGAAGTTGAGGTTAATTAACATATCATCGAGAGAGACGTTCGAAGTGAGACGCTGTGAAAATAGTTCAAACAAAGCAAAAAATTAATACAGTTAAAAAGAAGCAAAGACCTAAATTCTATTAATGAAACCAGTCTTCATATATATTTAATTTGAAATATTTGGACATCAGAATGTGATACTAATTGTAAATAAATTATTATATACTTGTACTGTACATTAAACATCCATATTCAACATAAACATTTTTGGGGCATCAAATTTATTTCGTATACAAAGAAATTGTACATTTGAATTACAATAAATTAAAAATGTTTGCGGATGAGAACTTTCCTTTTACATGTAGAAGGCATACATGTAAAGAAATTAATGATTGTATTTTTCTTTTTGATAAACATCCTTCTGGAGAAATTTCACTCATATTGAGACGTGAATACATTCCGGCTACCAATTTTTACCTATTCCCGGAAACCAAGGACTTTGAGGTGAGAGTTTTTTATGTAATAATAACAACTGCGATATGGGACCTCGGTATATACATCTCACTGGATAGACTGGCTTCCATGTCAGCTGTGGAATTCGATCCAACGACATAAGGGTCAACTCCTTACTCCTTGAATCTAGAGCAGACTCTCGAACCACTGTGCCAGGAACTCGAGAGCGACTAGATTATTTTGTGTTGTGTGGAAGTATTATTGTGTTGTCTTGCAGTATATTTCTTATAAAAAGTTGAACGCTCTACTTAGCTAAATACCATCCCAGACTGAGAAAGAAAAGAAGAGAACATTTTAAATGAAAAAAAAATCACTTTAATGCCCAGAACACCGTTTACGATTTCGAAAATAAGATGAATATAAATGTATAATCATATTATATGAAGTTCTTAAATCCAGGACGGATGTTAATTTACCATCAATTTCAAGGAAAGGGAAACATGTTTTATCTTATTGAAATAATATGGTGGCATATTTCTGCCCCCTACATGCAAGATAGATTATGTTAACATGCAAAATAATTATGTCAACATGCAAGATAATTATGTTGACATGCAAGTTTCAAATCTTGTATGAGAATCTGATTTTAATATGGCTGAAATCACGTACGTAGCCCGTAACTGACATCGTAGATGAAGATGAAACATAATTAAGACCAGATGCGGCTTACTTATGTTAACATGCGAGATAATTATGTTGACATGCAATGCGATTTAATTATGTAGACATGCAACTTATTTATGTGAGCATGCAAGATAATTATGTTAACATGCAAGATAATTATGTTAACATGCTACTTATTTATGTCAACATGCGACTTAGTTATGTTAACATGCGAGTTATATTTTTACATACAAGATATTTATGTCAACCTGCAATATAATAAGTTGCATATCAATTTACATATCTTGCATGTTAACATAATTATCTTCCATATTGACATAAAAAAGTAGCATGTTGACATAATTATCTTGCATGTTAACATAAATAAGTCGCATGTTAACATAATTATCTTGCATGTTTACATAATTATCTTGCATGATGACATAAATAAGTTGCATGTTGACATAAATAAGTCGCATGTCTACATAATTATGTTGCATCTTGCATCTAAAATGTCAGATGCAGTCGTTAGTAAGTAAATTTACTCATATTTAAATTATATTTTCTTATAATATTGGTAACTTGCTTGTCAACATAATTAATTTGCATGTTGATATAAATATGTTGCATGTCAACATAATTATGTTGCATGTTTACATGATTTATCTTGCATATAGGGGGCAGAAATATGCCACAATAAAATATATATTATTAAGAGGGTTTGTTTTATCAACCAATGAAGTGCAATTAGATAGATCCATTTTATGCCCATATATACGTATCACTGTGACAAACACTTTAAAATATGACTAGGTATATTTATGTCATATCATGATCTCATTCCAATTTTTTCCAGCCATTACTCTTTTTTTTTAATTCATTATGGATCTCTTGACTACCATTTGCATTGCATTTTTATTTATCATGTTATTTATATTTATTTTTTCCGGGAATCTTAATCATTATGATTTAGCTTCTTTTACGTGATTAGCTAGAAAAAAAAAATTTCTTCCTTACTTTATCAGAATATATATTTTTGTGTTGCTCACACAGAACAGAGTTTAAAAAATAAATTGTGTTCAACAGATATATAATCATTGTGTACATTAGCTATTTTATATCATTATAAGTTTTACTGAGTAATAATCAATTTCGCTAATCTTGTAAGCTGGTACAAGGATGTACATGTACAAGTTTCACTGAAATAAAAAAAATCATGTTCATAAAGGATTATATAACAGCTCCTTTTAGCTGTTATTAGCGTCTTGAGTTCGAATTCAGCTTATAAAGAATACATTCGACAAGGAATCTAGGGTTCAACCTCTACACAATACTATTTATGTATGCTAATGCTTATAGGCAAGCTACCGCAGCTTGTTTTTGCAAATTTTGTATAAGTCAAATAAAACACTTTCATAGTGAGGAATAATGTCATTTACCAAAATGACAGTACAAATGTGAACAATTTAACAAACAAGAAGGGGATCAGATTCACAAGCTTTGATTATCAGTTACGTAAAATATGATAATGTTGATTCCCCAAAAATGACTAGAAAAAGTATCTGTAAAACAAGACAATCAAAACATCATATGAAAAGAAAGCAAAAAGACACAATATACCGGTGAAGGGCTTCAAATTTTGACCTTTACTCGGTACTTAAGGCTATTGAGCAGAGATACCAATTTATATCGTGCCAACACCTGTCGTGAAATGGGCCCTTGTTTTTTTAAAGTTTCTTCCAAAGTCCCCGCAACTTTAATTTAAAAGTGCCGAGCACATGGCGAAGGGACAATTGCTACCCAATTTTTTGTCGACTAAGTTCCGCCACGGCCGAAATTTGAACTCATGACCTCCCTATCACGAAGCGAGCGCAATGTCGATTGAGCTATCGTGAAGGGTCTATTATAAAGATAGAACCTACCATGCATAAATTATTTTAAGATAACTGACAATGCAAAAGAACCCTATTACCTTACTACCGGTAAATCCTGCACTAAGTGTGCCTAAAAATTGAAAAGTAATTTTAATGAATGAAAATTAAAAGAAACTCAAACAAAATCAAAAAAAAAAAATCACAGCAGATTTTAAATTCTGAACATAAATACCCTATGAATTGTTACAAATATAGCGGCAATCTAGGAAGATTTTATTTTTGCGTGACTGCATACAATGAGAGAGGATTGATAAATATTTTTAAAACAAAAGGAAGAATTTATATTTTTCATTTCTCCGTTGGAATTTGATTACTTTTCAGTGAGTATTCGTTTCTTGGGGGTATGTGAATATATTTGTCTCAGTCAAAGTCAATTATAATTTAATCACTTATTTCAGAAATATTAGAAAATGCAACATGGAATTGAAGAAATGCAATACTGGCATCAAAGAGCCACGGAAGAGTCAATTAAACGTATGCTATATAGACCGACACTATTATGAATCTTTTAAGGAAATAACAGATGTGAAATTAGATATGTATTTTATAAAGTTATAGTCTGTATCAGATAACGTAAGATTTTTCCCCATGAGATAACCATTTTAAAAGTATCTTTAAATGTCTTCAACAATGTGTTGCTAAAATACAATTTGACAAATTTGGACATCATAAGAACAGATGTGTTAACATAGGAACATTTCTTGACATGTGTATTATGGATTTTTTCTTCATTAGACGACCCCCAATCTAGTAATACCTTGTCTTTTTATTAATGCAGGAGTGTCTTATAATCAATCAACAGTTATATAGATATTATTTGACACCAAAATTGGATCTTTTTAATGTTGATTTCAAATTTTCAATAATGATAAATGTTAACGGAGAAAAACAATGTTATACAGGTACATGTACTTCTGAATTCAAGAATCATATGTTGTATTTTTTAAATTTCATAACAATGATGTTCATCTTCCTTCTAGCAGTATTATATTATACGCCTGTAGTACCTATTAATCTTGATAGAAAAATATTTGTCTATTGTTATTTTATAATACTTTGATTATGTACAAGCTCCTATCTGAATGTAGTATTTTTTCTTCTTTTGTATCCCTTTGAGGTACGCTTAAATAATTCGATTTAATTGCTGAAAATTAAATCGCGTTATTAGAGAGGCCCATATTCGGGGTTATCGGGTCATTGGTATTTCCCCGTTCTTTCAGCTTTTGGTATTTTAGTCGAATCCTTAGGACTTCCTTTTCCGTTAGAGAATGAAAGGGAGCAGACATATCCTGCATCTCAAGATAAAAATTTGTTTATTTATTTTATATTGTGTTAAAAAATTCCCACCCACCAACACCCTGTATGTAATGTATGAATATATAAAATGAATTGTCTGTTTGGTGTCAATTTTCTGCTGCTTGAATTTTTCTATTTTCAGCCTTGTACATCTCTTAGTTCAACACCTAACTTCGTCATGGCGCACTGCATGGCTGTAACCTCCGATGGCTGTTGATCTAACCAACTGTTACTGTACCAGCACCAATGAAGTTACAATTCTCTAGATGCGTTCCACAATCTGTCCTTGGACTTGAATAGTGATTTAATTGAATATTGCAGCCCATGATAATTTTGCTTTCTCTGCCTTTTCAATACCATTATCCTGAGACTGTCTTCCGGACAGCTCTGAGAATTGAAAACACCAATTGTAACTTAACTAATTTATTGAGAAACAAGATCATAATAATACAACACACACAATGTTGGATGAAAATGGCCGCAAATTTTGTAGGAGTCAAGGGAGACAACTAGGATACCATAAACAAACGGGCAAACTAGTGGCCTCGCTTAGATGCGAGTGCCATGGAACCCCATGCCTGACACACGCATGATGGCTAGGCACACAAGCTGCACAGCTTTTACACCCTGCCTCTGGCTTGCTACCTGGTTTAGAATTTTAACACCAACCAGCCTGTAGCCTCTCCTACTTTTATATAGGTAGAGGGGGTCTGTGCACTGAAATGCTGCAGATCCCAAGCAATTTACATTTATTCTACACATTTCCTCAATGGCATTTAACTTCCATGTTAAAACACAGCCATGATACCCCCCTCATGCTTTGATGCAGATGGGCAGAGACAAACAGGTTAAGCGTGTACAAGGCTGATGTCTCCCTTGACCCCGCCACTAACATCGATATGATGTTCCCCACAACAATTTGCACCAAAATTAATATTTATATATATAGCAATCCTAAACTAGGAAATTACTGGTCATCGCGTCATCGCAATTGAAATCTGACTAGATAAACAAAGGGCATTACTGAGGAGGGAAAATTTTGCCCTTTCCCCCTAAAATGAATTCCAAACCACCCTGGATATTATTTAAATAAGCCTTATTCCCCCTTTCCGATAAATGAGTTCCATCATATCTAAATAAACTGCTTTGATGAACGTTGATATTTTTGTCATGAAAAATGCAAGCCCCATTAACTTCGGATGTAATGAATTTTCTAATGGCCTTATTCACCTTACGCCGTTTTAAATCAATCTTAGCCCCACCCTTGCCAAGAGGTGCACCATGCTAATAAAGACGGGGAAGCATTGTTGACCAAATGAGCAAAGTCTTAGGAAGCAATACATTATAACGATACAAACTACATTGAATTTCATGTGAAAATCTAAGTGCAGTATTGCCAGCTAAAGTTAGATCATTTGACCCTGCGTGAATGACTAGTACATCTGGGTGTGGTTGGTGTTTGAGTTCATCTGTTAACACTTTGTCAAGATCTTCCCATTTCAGCCCTCTAATTCCCTTCCAAGTGATGTCCATCCCAAGATTAAGATTCTTTCCACCCGGTCTCCTCCCTGCCTCCTCACCAGCCCAATAAGGTATTGAAGATCCCACTATCCAAATCGTCTTGAAACCTGGAATACTTTGGCAAAATTAGCCTGTATTCCATTTAACAATGCTAACATGTTATAATCTTATATAGTTTCTGAAAGCTTTTGACTCCCACCGGCCCAAAGATTTTATTTCTGAATCTGGAAACCCTTGTTTTGCAAGATCTGTAGCCCTGCCTATTCTAAAACTATGTGGTCTAAAGTGTCCTTGAATGTTCCTGAATTGAAGTGCTTTTTGAAGCACATAGTTGAATTGGTATCTTGTTACACCCTTATTGTCGACATGAATAAAGCATAAAAGGGAACCATCATTAGGGCGCAGCTGCAAAAACCTGAGTGCCCACTGTACTGGGCAAATATCCGAATTTAACTGTTTGGAAATATGCAATGTTGTTGTATTTCCCATTTGGTCAGTTTTGGACCTGGGAATTAAGATGCTGACCTTGCTTCTAGTAAACGTGATGTGTGCCCTATGGATATTCAAAACTTCACTTACTCTAAGCAAGCCGTGATATGCAATTGAGAAAAGTGTGGAAAATAACACTGCCTCGTAAGATGATCTACACACTGACGGCAATGCTGATACTACATGCTCCAAGATAGATACAGTTAATGGGATTCGAGAATCTAAAGTGATACCTCTCTTTTTGTGGAGACCCTGCAAGGCTTTTTTGACAATGAATGATTGAGTGTTATCTTGTATGCCTCTTAATTTATGGATATATGATAATGCGCTAATGTACAGTGCAGCTGTTCTATAAGCTGTACCTGAAATAGAAAGGTGGGCAATGAAATTAAGCAAATGATCAACAGGAATGGGGAAATACAATGTGGTCCCACAATTATTCAGGAATTTTTTGAAGTTGGTGAGAGCCCCCTGGTAAACTTTGTATGTGTTTGCTGATAGTGAACCCTGTATAAGTCTGTTTGCCTCCCTTGTTAAATTTCCCACATATTCTTGGGAAGCGGTGTTGGCCATGGATCTGCTGCCGGTGCTAGCCGTCGGAATTTGCCCCACTGTGAACGAGAAATAAAATTCGTAATAAAATTTGATTTTGAAGGTATGTGTTTTGCTTTAATCAAAATATTGTGTTTGAGACAAGTGAGAACTAGTTTTCTTACAATTTTCATGACCCTTTGTGACTTTGATTTTGTCGAGTTTCTGACATGTACCACGGCCATATTGTCAATGTAAAACAGAATTATTGTTGGAAAATTGATGTTTCCACAATTCAATAGCTATATGGACCGGGAAAAGCTCTAAAAAGGTCATGTCACGGGTTATGCCTTGTACAAACCAGGAAATGGGCCATTGAGCATATGTCCACTTGCCTGCAAAATATATACCAAAGCCCCCCTTATCTCCCCCTGCGCTATCAGTGTAGAGTTGTAGAGTCTCATTATTCACCCATATACCTTCTGTAATGACTGAAATGCCATTAAATGATTGGAGGAAGTCAAGCCAGACTTTGAGGTCTGCTTTCATTTCTAACGTTACACGGGTATGGTGATGAGGTTTGTTTAGGCCAATTGTTGCATCAATCAAACGTCGACAGAAAGCCCTACCTGGAGCTATAACTCTACATGCAAAATTTAACAAACCCAATAAAGACTGAAGTTGCTTAAGAGTAACCTTCTTAAGTGCCATAATGTCGAGAATCTTTTGTTTGATTTCATCGATTTTTACCAACGGTAACCTCATGATCATTTCCATCGTATCAAACTCAATGCCCAAGAACGTAAGAACCTGCGTTGGATATACTGTTTTGTCTTTTGCAATAGGGACCCCCAGATCGTTGCACAGATAAAGAAAAGTGTCCAACGTATTTTTGCAAATGGGAAGTTCTTTGCCACAGAAAAGAAAGTCATCTAGATAATGCAGGATTGAGGCATTTTTTGAGCAATCCTGTATAAGCCAATGCAGAAAGCAAGCAAATCTGTCCCAAATTGCACAACTTATTTTGCAACCGAAAGGTAGCATCTTGTCGTAATAAAAACCATCATTGAAGTGAAAACCTAACAAGTCGAAATCAGTGCTGTTCACTGGTAGCAACCTAAAGGCTGATTTAATGTCCGACTTCGCCAGAAATGCCCCCCGACCTAATTTTGCAATAATGGCGGCAGCATCATCTATGGTTGAATAGGTTACTGAGCTCTGTTCTGGGTCAATGAAATCATTTATTGAAGCAGATTCTGGATATGATAAATGGTGAATGAGGCGGTAGTCACCGTCTTTTTTAGGTACAAGACCTAAAGGAGAAACTTGTAATGTTGGAAAAGGGGGTTCTATGAAGGGACCCGCAACCCTCCCCAATGAGACTTCTTTGTAAATCTTTTGCTCTGCAACTGGGTGTTGTTTGTCTAAACTTGTAAGATTCTTAGAAAACCTGGGTGATCTAGGGCCAAAACACTGTAATTTAAAACCATGTTGAAAACCTTTCCTTAAAAATTGATGATCAGAATAATTTTGTGTATGAGAAAAAATTATCTAGTTTAATTGGGGTCTTGCCCAGTTTATACAGCTGACTTAGTGGAACAGGTTGTGGCCGGATGCTTGCCTCCACACCTCCTACAGACGTGCTTGAATCTGCATCTGGGGAATAAATTGCACTTTTTACCCTGATTGAAATGATAGCAATACTGGGTAGCAGCGGATGTGCTGCTCTCATCTAAATTTTGTTTAGTATTGTTGAAATGATTTTGACTGCCAAAAGAATTTGAACTTTGGTTGGTCACATACAGTAGCCAAAATTCTTGACTTATAACCCCCCAGGAGGATTCGGGATTGCTAGCTTTGCGTAGCCGATATTGTTCATCGTATTTGAACCAGCCTTGTGATCTAGAGGCAGCTAGTCTGATATCTCTCATGTATTTTAAAAACTCTTGGGCCCTAGTGCGATATTTCTCTAACATAACACTCATGTAAATCATAAAAGCATTTGTCCATTTTTCGATTGTCAAATATGAACCAACCTTTGACCGGACAATACAAAATTTCCCATCTCTAATTTTAATTTCCCCTTGTCCTCCCAAACTATCATTAATCTCTTTGGCTGATTTTAACAGCAGACCTAACTCGATAAACTGTCCATCCCAAATTTTTTGTTTTAACTTCAAAGGGATGTGTTGACCTACATTATCGAAACAGCTAAGTTCTGGGACAGGAGTGAAATCAGAAAGATTTACATCAAGGGAGAAATCTGAATCAACATTACCAATGATTGGTGGTGCGAATTCCCCCAAGTCACTGTCGGGTGAAGCATCACTCCCTGCAGTCTCTGGTTCGGCATGGTGGGGGGGATGATCATTCCTGGCTCCAGACCTTTGCTGCCTGGGAGCATGGCGAGGCTTTTTGTGTCCTCTGCCCCTGGATGGCGACACCATCTCCCCTCTGATATCCCTCTTCCTTTTTGGTGGCATGATGGTTAGGATTGGACTGGATTTTTGTTTGTAACTTTTACTAATGACCAAAATGGCTGAGATGTTGAAGAGGAAGAGGAAGTTGCTATACTAGTTAACTCATCCTGATGCTGACTTTCCCATGAACTAGATAACTTGTACCAAGTTGTGTCTTATGTTTAATTAAATGAGATTATCTCATATTCATTTCAATAATCTATATTATATGTGTACCTTGTACATCTCTTAGTTCAACACCTAACTTCGTCATGGCGCACTGCATGGCTGTAACCTCCGATGGCTGTTGATGTAACCAACTGTTGCTGTACCCGCACCAATGAAGTTACAATTCTCTAGATGCGTTCCACAATCTGCGAGTGGACTTGAATAGTGATTTATTTGTGTAGTGAGTATCTTGCCCCAGAGCTCACTATTGTCTAACATGTGACTGATTTTTATACGATTCCCGATTTGTATGTATAACGGATGGAATAAGTCTATGCAATCTTTAGCTGAACTTAAATAGGGTTATATTTAGTTAGCATCTATTCCCAGGGCTCGCTACAACTGTACATAATTATTTTCAATATGTGTGAAATTTCAATTTGCTTATTTGTGTCGGACTGGATGAAACATTTGCAATGTATTATTTGCCAGTAGGTTGCTTAACAGCTTCATTTGTATATTTGCCTATTTCATATTCATTTCTATATTTGCCTATTTCATGATGATTTTCATTTACATGTATTTGCCATTTGCCATTTGGGTTGTCAAAATCGCCCAATGTATTTGCCCATTTCATGATGATTTTCATTTACATGTATTTGCCATTTG
>PRKT01000019.1:1136262-1235337 GCA_003671525.1 Saccostrea glomerata | reverse complement strand
ATTATACTACGTATGCCTACCTAGTAATGTAGTTGTAACTTACAATGGATCAACAATGAATCTACAAGTAGGCCTAGGCCCGTAGCCTTGCCTAGATGGCTAGAGCTAGCGTTTTGAACTGCCACTGTACAAAGAGTGAATTTTCAGGATCTCAAGGTACTTACACCTTTCAGTCAGAAGTTCGTTTGATATAAAGCTCCAGCAATTGTCACGTTATGTTTTCAAAGAAGCAGATAGCAAAAATTCTAAATTATGAACAAGATTTACTTTCTTTCGAGGCATGTCAACATCAACGGTGCTACGTAATCTAGTTATACGTCATCAATTTGAATTATCAATCATTCATGTAGTTTCGCAGGGGACGTCTCAAAGTTTTGTTAAATGAAAGTCGTATGAGATGAATAAAACATCTATAATTGTGTGATTTGATATTGGCTTTATCCAACTCGTTGAAACGGTTTATATTCGCTCGGCAGGCCTGGCGAATATATACACCATTTCAACTCGTTAGATAAAGCCAATATCAAATCACATAATACAGATATCCTCTATATATCTCTCAGTTGATTCTATACGCAACAGCATGTTCTATGTATGAACGAGTTAAGGTAATGACGAACAAGTTTATGAAACAATAAGATGAGCAGTCTCGTTCAAAGTCATCATTTCGTATATTCTATGGAATTTGTCAGTAAATATACAATCTATAATTAAGTCAAATGCTGACTGACATTTACCCTACTAATTGGTAGTCCATTATTTACACACTGAATTATCGACGGATATTTTCCGATCATGACAGGAATACACGGCGGTTGGGACCAGTCAGCAAGGGGTGCTCACTGCTCCATGACACCCGATCCAACCTTTGATGTTTTAGAGGTCCGTGTATGCTCTGTCGTACTTTAGTACTTTATAAAGTGCACACGGCGGGTGTGACCGGTCAGCAGGGGATGCTCAATACTCGATGGCTCCTGATCCAATTTCTGATGTTTCGGAGGTCCGTGTTGCTCTTCTCTTATTTTGTATTGTTTTATGGACTTTGAGATTGAATACTATTCGTTATCTCCATATCCTTTCTAAAAGTTGCATTAAATACACATTTTTTTGGTTTACAAAAACATGGATCGAAGACCCAATATACCTTAATTAAGGTCTTCCGTTTCCAACGGAAGACCTTCTACTGATTCTGTTGGTAAAGATTATTATTCTTTTTTTTTCTTCTACTTCCTAGACGCCAACTTTGAAGCCTCATATCTCACTCATTTCTCAATTGATTTCGCTCAAATTTTCAGAGCTTCTAGAAGTTACTAAACTCTATCAGAATAGTGTCTAAAATTTCAAAAAATCACTTCCGGTTTTGAGTTATTTCCCTTTAAACGAAAATTTATAGGCTTTCGTTTCCAGACAAAGGCTCAGAGACCGCTAAAGCTGGAGCAGAAATTGAACTGATTTTAGATAATAGAAGGATTGAAGTTGTGCACATCGGTTTTTGTTTTTCGATTTCTCTATTCAAAATGGCGCTATACAGGGGTCAAAAATTAGAACGCCTAAAAGAGCGAAAATTTACACATATTTTGCTTTTTATCTTCTAAACTAAAAATATTTTGTTAAAACATATAGAACAAAATTTGTGCAGAATTAAAAGATCTTTCAAATGATATCTAGAAAAAAAGGGCTGACCCCTAAATTAAGGGATCTAGAGGGGCCAAAAGTTTTTTCCAAATATCTCATAAAGTATTGAGAATTTGTAATACGTCCAAGAAGCAATGTTGTTCAAAATGTCAAGCTTAATCTATTGAAGTTGTCAAAATTCGTCCGGAGCCGTCACTTCCGGTCAAACCGGAAGTCGTCAGAAAATGCATATATTTGCCATTCTTGACAAGTTTTTGGGTAACATTTGTCACTGGAAGCATAAAACTTAATTTTCCGTCCGTCAACATCACTTCCGGTCAAACCGGAAGTAGCCAAAAATAGTTATTCTTTAAGGTTTTGATGCAAAATTGAAATTGAAGTGACTGGAGACGACTTAGCTCATTGCTTTCTTTTGTTGACGTCACTTCCGGTCAAAACAGGACGGAAGACCTACTCGTTGCTTTGCAACGAGCTTTGCTCTAGTTGTTATTATTTTTTAAATCAAAATCCCCGCAGTGCAATGCATAAACTAAAGCTATAATACAAATATTGCCAATGTTCTTTATATTTTACAAGTATACAACCATACAGGATACACATAATTTTTTTAATTAATATTTCAAGCGCCATTATAAAATCACATATCTTCTTAGGGGCAAATTTTCTAGGTTTGAGAGAAAAAAAATTAATTTTGATTCCGTGGTTGGAGAGGTGTTGAGTAGTAATGTAAATCAAATTTTACATTTTGTGGTGGTCATGAATTTATAGGTCTCTCAATACTTCGAAAGCAACGAAAATTATCCCCCCCCCCGAAAACGTTTGATTTCACAGTATGTCTTTACATTGTGCTTATTCTAGGATTTCATATTGTAGGAAACCTCACAACGGATATCATTCCAACATCAAGATTGATCGTGTTAACAGATGGTCGTCCGACAGACCCTATAGATATTGACAAACCCGAACCCCCGTTTGTCTCTGAGAACCTGTTTAGTACTGTAAGTACTCTTAAAATCGCCTGTCATTGTTATATCTACCAAAAACATGAGCGCTTAGTATGGAACGCTGTAACTGCCTTATATGGAGAACTTTCATACTTTCAAAGTAGTAGCATATAATGATAAAATACCAGCATATAATGACAAATTACCAGCATATAAAGAAAGTTCTCCACATTAGGCAGTTACGGCATTCCATACTGTAGCTTAGTTTCGATTTTTGCTTACATCTTACACATTATTTAATTATATAACTTGCATTTTAGCAATTACATGTACTACCTTTTAAGCTACAAAGAATAGCTCATTAGTAATTGATTTACTTTATTCATTTAAGGCCAGTTCATTGGTTCTTTTTACATCTCTTTCCATAAAGAGATAAGAAATATTAACTTAATTCATGCTTAAAACATCACCAAATTATCAAATATGCATGAAAAAGAAAAATGACCGTCCAATCTTTCTGAATGTTAAATTTCTGTTTATAATTTGATATATCATTTTGAAAAAATAAAAGTTTTTCTAAAATTATTGAGTTTTCTGTCCTCATTTTATTTTAAGATTTTATTCAAACGTGTTTACGTGAAAAATATCTTGGAAGTAGGTGACAGAACAAAACTATTGTGTTCATTTCAGAAGTAACGCTTTTTTTTAGCTCACCTGAGCCGAAGGCTCAAGTGAGCTTTTCTGATCAAAATTTGTCCGTCGTCTGTCGTCGTTGGTGTCGTCGTCGTCGTCGTCGTAAACTTTTCACATTTTCATCTTCTTCTCAAGAACCACTCGGCCAATATCAACCAAACTTGCCACAAAGTATCCTTGGGTGAAGGGGATTCAAGTTTGTTCAAATGAAGGGCCACGCCCCTTTTCAAGGGGAGATAATCATGAATTTGTTAAAAATTAATGGCATTTTTAAAAAATCTTCTTCTCCAGAACCACTGGGCCAGGAAAGATGAAACTCATGTGGAATCATCCTCAGGTAGTGTAGATTCAAGTTTGTTCAAATCATGACCCCCGGGGCAAGGGTGGGGCCAAAATGGCCAACCCAAGTTTTACATAGGAATACATAGGAAAAATCTTTAAAAATCTTCTTTTCCAGAACCACTGGGCCAGGAAAGATAAAATTCATTTAGAATCATCCTCAGGTAGTGTAGATTCAAGTTTGTTCAAATTATGACCCCCGGGGATAGGTTTGGGCCAAAATGGCCGACCCAAGTTTTACATAGGAATATATAGGAAAAATCTTTAAAAAATCTTCTTCTCCATAACCACTGGGCCAGGAAAGATGAAACTCATGTGGAATCATCCTCAGGTAGTGTAGATTCAAGTTTGTTCAAATCATGACCCCCGGAGCAAGGGTGGGGCCAAAATGGCCGACCCAAGTTTGGCATAGGAATATTTCAGAAAAATCTTTAAAAATCTTCTTCTCAAGAACCACTTGGCCAGGAAAGATGAAACTCATGTGGAATCATCCTCAGGTAGTGTAGATTCAATTTTGTTCAAATTATGACCCCCGGGGGTAGGTTTGGGCCAAAATGGCCGACCCAAGTTTTACATAGGAATATATAGGAAAAATCTTTAAAAAATCTTCTTCTCCATAACCACTGGGCCAGGAAAGATGGAACTCATGTGGAATCATCCTCAGGTAGTGCAGATTCAAGTTTGTTCAAATCATGACCCCTGGGGCAAGGATGGGGCCAAAATGGCTGACCCAAGTTTTACATAGGAATATTTAAGAAAATCTTTAAAAATCTTCTTCTCCAGAACGACTGGGCCAGGAAAGATGAAACTCATGTGGAATCATCCTCAGGTAGTGTAGATTCAAGTTTGTTCAAATCATGACCCCTGGGGCTAGGGTGGGGCCAAAATGGCCGACCCAAGTTTTACATAGGGATATATCTCCCTTTTAAAATCTTCTTTTCAAGTACTTCAAAGCCATGATTAGTGATATTTATACGGAATCATCCTCAGGTAGTGTAGATTCTAGTTTGTTCAAATGATGAAAGCCTTGAGGGGGGGGGGGTTAAATTCAAGCCAGATGTGCTCAGGTGAGCGCTGTGGCCCCTGGGCCTCTTGTTATTGTTAGTTTATAACTAGATTAGAAGCAACTGTAACAGGAATAGCAATGCTGTGCCCTGTATTGTTTATTCCTGTAGGATCTGATCCTAATATGGTATATACAAACATGATTTTTTTTTAATCAGCGTTTTCCATTAAAAAAATTGCATTAGTTTCATTTGTTTTCGAAATGAAGTTATTATATTTTATACTTTATCATCTTCACATTTCATGTAGAAATTAAAGCTCTTGGTCACTTTAAATGAAACAATGAAAATTGATTCCTTTAAAAAATTGAAATTTCAGACCTAAAACAACTTCTTTCCTTTTTTTTCCAGAAATTTTTGGAATTTATCACCAAATTTGCAAAGGGGGTCAAAATAGTTTATCATCGTGCTGTGCAGCAAGTTGGCAGATTTTCAAAAAATATGGTAAGATTTTGAACGCAAATCTCAATAAAGATTAATCCATTAGATACATAGATACTTAGTTTAAAATAAATCGGAATCAAAAAAAATGTTTGGTTCAATTTTACAGAGCATAACTTCACAACTGTTAAGATACAAGTTTCCAAAGAAATAACAGCTGTTGATATCAAATCTTCTATAGTTAAAAACTCGGTGTATGTGACAGACAGAGATACAGTAAGACAATACTGATGTTACATTTTCACACATAGCCATATTTTCAATTAGCCTATTTACAAGTGTATGGGTTCCATGATATCAAACTGTATAATAAAGCACAAAAAACTAGATCTTGTTCCGAAGCTCATTATGTAAAATTCATGAAAGAAGGATGATCAATTTCATTATCCTTTTTAACAGGAAGATATTTTAGAAACATTGGGGAAACAAGGAAACCCAACATCAAAAGGTTTGTCTGACCTTGACTTTAATGAAATGTTTATGGAGCGCTATTCAGATTTGCCTTCTATTGGTACACGAGTCAAACAAGGAAACCCTACATCAAAAAGTTTGTTTGACCTTTACATTAATTAAATGTTTACGGAGCAATATTCAGATATGCCTTCTATTGGTACACGGGTCAAACGAGGACCCGACTGGAAATGGGGAAACCAAGACGGCATGGGCCCTTGAACTGTTGTAGGACACTCAACAGGTGACTCCTAATCTAAAACAGCTAATCGATAACTAAGGATTGAAATTTTAACCACCAAAATAAAGTAGACTTTTTTTAATTTATGATGTATAACACTCATTGTATGAGCAACTAACGCCTAGTTTGTTGTTTAACGTCCCTTTAAAACATTGCTGTTACGTCATGCTTTTGTTCTTGCAGTCTAAAAATTTACCTGTAGCCGTCCGATAATGATAATTACAAGTCCGATAATGTGTTTTCGGACAGCAGTGATAACAAAATTGGACGGTATTTAAAAAAAGAAGAATGAAATAAAGATAAAACATGTCAAGATGCAAAAAAACTATTAGGAAAAGAATTCAAGGAAAGCAATCGCATGGAAATTAATTTGCATCAAAATAGCAAATTAATGAAAATTTCCACTATACAGCACTTTAAATAAGCGAATTTAAATCCATTTCCGAGAAAGAATCTGAAAATCTCCTAATTTTATAAGGTTTGTCCCCGATAGCCACACATTTAGGACCTGGGAAATTCCATTAAATAATCTTAAACTTCTGAATAAAAATCCGCATCAACATTTAAAAAAAAATTTCCATGATGATGGTAATAATTTTGCCCAAAATTATGACTGTAACATTGTCAAATTATGCACATAATGAATAAAAATGCCCCAAAATAAAAATAATCCTTCACCAACGGACCACTGTCCTGCTCAGCTAAACGATCGCGACTGTCATTGAATGAATGAAATGAATCAAGATTTCACTCACTGTTTTATTGTCTCATTTCTTTTATCTACGTATTAGACGGGTAGAAAACAACGGATGCCTGAACTCCCATTGTGTTATTATCGGACTCCTACAGGTAACTGTTGGACATTTAAATGACAATGTTTTAAGTATTAAGATATATGCCTCATATTATTCTATATGTAAAATTATCTGACTGTTTTCGATTCTAAGCGGACCTCAAACAGTCTGATAATTTTACATTTAGAACAGTATTCGGCATATATCCATTGCATATAGAACTTTCTCTTTTATGGAGACGCCAATACTAGCAACTGAAAAATACGATTAAGACTGTAAATCATGTACGTTGATATTTTGTATAGTCGGTTGGTTGTTCGTTGAGTGGGACAGTGGAATGACATGTAACTACAGACACGGGAACGATAGACTGATGACGAAGTATGATTTAATTGAATGTGATGAACCAAGAATTCTTTTGTATCATCAACAAATTGCTACGGGTTGTTTAGTTTCAAGAGGTATTTACATGCAGTAATTTTAACAATAATTATATCCAAAAGTCTTGTATTTTTCAACGAATCAAATTGCATACACACTGTGTATTAGCGAAAAAGTACCGTTTAAATTATTTGATGTGTTCATATAACACTAAAGAATGTTCAACACTTACCTAAGCGTTTTGTCTCACATCTGTTAGTTCATGTCTTCATCTTTTAAAAAAATAAATGTGTATTTCAAATAATCTTTATCAATTTTACTAAATTAAGGACCAGACTGGAAATGGGATGATCAGGATGGCGGAGAGGAAAACATTGGAATAGTTTACAGAGAACAACAGGCTGTTGTTTATGTAAGACAACAAACCATTATCAATAAAATGTAATTATGTACGTACATCTAGAAGACCACATTCTGGTTCATAAATCAAAGTGATTTATCACTCTGATATGTTAGATGATTTTTAATTTGAAGGTGAAATGGCCTCATGGTGTGAGGAGCAATTACAGATTTGGATATGAACATAAATTTGACGTAAGGATACGGTAAATATTATTTTATTTGACTGAAAATCTCTTGATATGCCTTACTATGTTTTCATTATCACTTAACTGTATTATATTTATTTATAGTGGTCCATTTAATCCTGATGTTAAAAGAAGATTATTTTTTCAACGTAGTGCAGATTTTAATAATTCTACTTTTGGTGAACAAAATCAAAATGAATCAAGTCAAGCCTCCATGTCTCATACGATAGAAAGTAACTATTATATACATGTATTTACCCGTTTTATTCAATGTTTACCCCTTTATCTCGTGTATATGACTCATTAGATATTTTTGGTATCCCACAATTTTCACGTCACAATGGGTTTTGCATGTGTGATATAGTAAAATAAAGTTGCGTCCTTTATAAAACAGTCTTCATCATTGATTGTGAAAATCTAAACATGGGATAACAAGCATTTCTCATGTTTTGTGGTTAGATATGATTTTTATCCAACTTATTGTGTGTTTTCGCCAAGGACCAGGGATAAAAAACACACATATCTTGTTGGATAAAAATCATATCCAACTACAAATCATAGATCATATATGAATTGGAAAAAATATGATTTAGAAACTCATCCAACGATCATGCATTCTTAAAACTCGCATCCTAAGGTTTTGTTCTTTTACATTGAACGCCATTTGTTTTGGTTATCATGCAGGTCTGGAGAGAGCTATCCCAGAAAACGTTAGAAGACAATGGCAGTGGAGAGACTCAGTAGGAAGATGAAACAATTACAATTGTCATTCATTTTAAAGGTCATATGTAAGTTCTGTATTTTTTAGAATATTCATTACCAAGTCAAGAAATAAAAAAAAATTAATAATTAAAAGCATTAAAAAAATGTACGAGGGGGTTATCAAAAAGTTCGCCAACTATCTCTATATTTACAAAGCTACAATTCAGATCGGAATGAAATTTGGCACACAAAGAGTCATACACATGTTCTATAAATAGCATAATTATGTAATGTGACGTTTTCCACCAAGAGTGTGGCGTCACAATGTGAAACTGACGTTGATTTAGAGATCACTTGTGACAAAAAATGGTTGACACAGACGTATTTGAGAAACAACTGATTGAAGATTTAATAAGACGAAACACTTACCGGAAATGTTGTCATTAAATGGATTGATTGTTTTAGTTTCTGACGAATGGACTGTTTTTGTTGTAAATATAACTTGCATAGTAAGAAATATGAGTCAGACAAATCTTTAAGCTTCTGTGACAGAACGCTGAGAAGCCTGTCATTTGATCGCCTATATCACGTGATCCGCGATTGGCAGAACAGTTGCAGATGCGCATTAAAATTGGAGAGGATAACTTTGAAAATTTTTCAACACTGAAACCCTTTATCATTTCTTTTTTGGAAGTTATTAAATTAGTTCGCGAACTTTTTGATCACCCTTTGGATATGTCTTTTTTCCGATTGAAATAAGTGTGCACTTCTTTATATACATGTATCATGCATTATGTATCATAAACACTGTACTAGTACAACTAATCATTTGAAAAAAGATGATGTTTGTCACGGGTATTGACCTTCTTATATTAGGTATGAGTTGAACATTTTAGGAATGCACATAATGTTGATGTGCAACTCTTGCCATTTTACTTCTCCATATTTAAGCGTGCACGAATTTTGTTTAAACATTTCGAAACGAATTTGTCGTGCGATAAACGTCAATTTTCTATGTACAGGTATACATGTACACAGGTTCTGTATGTCATTGTAGGGATGCACGAATTCGTATATTTGAAATCTTTAATATTTATTTTTCAGATGCAAAATCATCCGACAACAAAGAAAAACATTTTGATACCATCACTAAATTAACTACAGATATCAGGGTGTGCATTGGAAACTAGAGAATGAAATATATTGTGTTCATTTCTGATGAAATATTTTAAATTTATCCTCATATGACTGTGAATGAAATTTTTCAGCAGTGAAGAATAAAATGAATTTAGGGGTATTTAACATCAACATATCTGAATACATGGATACGTAAAAACTCAAAAGAACTTTAAGAAAATTAAAAAACCAACAAAAAAAAAACAAAAAAAAACACCTAATGTTAATCAGATGTTGTTTCATGTACTCAAAATCTACAGAGAACTTGTAGGAAATTTGTTAAAATAAATTTAACCAAAATAATAGGATTAAAATTTTGAATTTTAACACCTTATACACCCGTTCCTAATGATAAATACAAGTCAGCAAATTATCTTCTAAAAAAACATTATTCTTGTACTCATAAGAATTTCATTATTTTCACACTTAGCCGTCTATGGATTTTACTGATCATGACAAGGACCAATGACTGGTCGACAAATTAAAGATACCTATAGCTACTCTTCCATCTCATTTCATGCTCATTTAAAAAAAATCAAATTCGTTTTTGTTTTATAAAATTTGCATTTGAAGTGTACCATACTTATAAAAAGAAATGAAAGTGTTAACAAGGAAAGGATAACTGTATGGATTTTGTGTCTCATTCATTCTTTGCATTGAAGACGTCTTAAGGATTTTGGATGTTTTTCAAAATAAAATTAAGACCAATTTTCAAGCTTTTGGGATTTTTCTGTGCCCTTAATATGTTGAAAAGTCCTGCTGTTCGTGCCTGCAGCTGAGAACAGCATCTGTAAAATTTAGGCAGTGATACTTTTTATGATGCAACAATTCTAAAAGTGATTAAAGCTAGACACCAAAGAGTAATAATCAAATTTCCTTCTTACAACGGAAGTTCTCAATGCGGAAGTAAAAAATTGTTTTTAATTGTTTTTATTATAAAAATAAATACATATATTTTCAAAAGAAATAAAGTAGTTCGTATGAAGAATGAGTCGAAGCTATCAAGATGAAGCTTACTGGCAAGAAAGAATAAGAAGTGAAACAAAAGAACGTAAGTATTTGATGTGTTTTTACCGATTTTACAAAAAATAATCATTATTGGAAATATCCATTTTAAAGAAATGTTAAATATCTTTCAGGTAACATATTCTTATTCATTCCTTTCCTGAATAACCCTAATACATGTGTTATAGAAACTTTGCGAATTATATCGATATTCATTGTTTGTAAAACTTTTAGTTCGCAAAACACAACATATGCAGGGCAGTGGAGTATCTATTGTATTTGTTTTGGATACGTCAGAGAGTATGAAAGGCGAAGGATTTTCGGAGATGAAGGAGGCGTTTGTATCGATCATTGAAGGCATGTTACAATGTAATATTGATGAAAATAAGTAAATCAAATATTTTCATTTTGTTTAAAACAGTAAAACGAAACGTTATTAATAGCTTAAGAAATGGTTTTATGTTTTCTACTTTTTATTTGATTTAAAAAAGAAATAAGAAAAAAATCAATTGCAGTAAATTATGATTACTTTTGTTTCAGACTTTTATCGTCATCCTGAATTTGATCATAATGTCGCTGTCATTCAGTTTGGAAGGGATGTCATATATTTACATTATTACTCCAATAACTACTTGTCTTTAAAGCATAGTTTAGGTTTGTCGACTTTATTTAATCTGATTGATACAATTGAAGTGTATTTTTTGATAAAGTTTGAATATGAATTACTTTCCTTTTTACTTCTTTGTTTCAAGTGTTCTGCTCTTGAGTGAAAAAAAATTGAATCATAAATACATCAATACCAAGTTAACTTAATTTGTTACGAAACATTACATTCTAATGCAATTGTTTTGTAAAACTCGTTTTGATTGGCTAATGCACTGATGTTTGAAGCAGTAAAAGGAGCATTAACGAGCGTGAAAGCTTTTTCATTGTGACGTCATAATAGAGCGACGCGAAACCACAATGCTCCGTGGCGTATTTAATGTAACAAAATTCAACAAAATAAGACGTAAACAACAAACAAAATGCATGGATTGCATTAGAATGGGAATAACTAATCTTCTAATTTGGTATTTACGACCGTTAATGCTGATTTAACGGTCGCAAACATCCGTTTTACAGGCTCCGCTTACGCGTCGCCGGTAAAACTCAGTTTGCCACCGTTAAATCAGCATTAACGGTCGCAAATACCAAATTTGAAGATAGTTATTCCCTAATTGGTCGCCCAGTACTGTCAAAAAATGTTCTAAGAAATATATACAGTCTAAAACAATCTGCTCTTAATATTACTAGGATTTCTTTTAGTCTCTAGAGGAGAATCGTCATCATAACAAATTGAAATTAACTTAGAATGGATGTATTTATGATTCAATATTTTACATCATGGCAGGAAGTACACGGCGGGTTTAACCGATTGGTAGGGGATGCACATTCCTCCATGACACCTTATCCCACATCTAATATTTTGGAGGCCTGTATTTGTTCTCCTATTTTGTATTTTTAAAGGCGGCTTTTTTAACTTGAATACTGTTCATTATCTACATATACCCGGTATTTTAAAGCCGCCATGTGCTTCTTGTCATGATCGGCAAATACGGGAAAATCCGTAGAAATTCCATTGAGTAAATAATGACCTATCAATTATATACTTTTGACTAGTTTCTCCATATATATGCCAGAAAAATTGCTTTAATTAATTCCTATTGATTGCTAGATAATATTTTTCATTAGATGGCATTACTTGTGAAGGACCATCAACAATGACGGAGGGATTGACGTTGTCAATTTCTGCCCTAGATGATGGAATTCGAAGTAGGTTCAATTGTAACAATTTCATTGTAACATGTCATATTAATTAGAGCTTAAACTGATATAGACTGACATCGATTATGTTCAGTCAGAAAGTTTTAAAATTACCTAACAAAGAGGTTATCCATTTAGTTGTCAAATCATTTCTTATAAGTAAAATGAAAACGTTGCGTTTTTATTACATAGAGAGTAACCATCATAAGTTACTTTATTTAATTTACCAGTCTTTGCCAAGGCTTCATAATTTTTATTTTTTAATAAGGGTCTGAATAGTATAAATTCTACAAAATAGACATTTAAAAACCAAAGCTTTATAGACATGTAGAAAATAAAGCTTTGTCTTCTTTAAAACAGAAATTGAAAATGAATAGTACAAGTCTGTTATAATTTGATTACTTATACTTTACATATCTAAATCAGATCAATAGACCAATATTGGACCATTTACCAACAGGGCTAGAGTGGTTTTTATTTCGAATGGCAGAACGAAGACTTGTAAACATTTAGGTGAAGAAGATGGATATTTAGCCGCTATCTCTAGAAGAGAAAACACAGTAAAATTGATATTATTATTATTCAGTACATGAAAAAGGCTTACTGTACAAATAGAAACCTTTTTCTGTAGAGATAATTATAGAATTTTTATTATCAAGATAAGTGTTCCTTTTTATCTGAAGTGGCATTTATATATTTTTTCATATTTTCTAAGAAAGAGCATATCTTAAACCTCGCCAAGAGAATAGGAAATGCAAATCCAATTGTCTGTATTCCTGTCGGAAAGGAGCCAGATGTTGTGAGTTTATTTTATATCACGTGATCTTAAAAGCAAGACACACACACCTTCACACACCACACACACCCTTACACCCTCACATACACCCTCAAACACACACACACACGCACAGAGAGAGAGAGTAAATTTTTCGTTCACTTTTTCAGTGTTTACTTGGAGCAATGGCGTATGGGTCGAAGGGTGGAAAACTCTTACATCACAAAGAAGCCAAGCAGTATGCAAGATATACTTTTAACATGGTATATTTTTCTTATTGCATGAAGGGAATTTTTTTTCATTTTTTAGCTCACCTGGGCCGAAGGCTCAAGTGAGCTTTTATGATCAAAATTTATCCGTTGTCTGTCGTCGTCGATTTTGTTGTCGTTGTCGTCGTTGTTGTCGTTAACTTTTCACATTTTCGACTTTTTCTCAAGAATCACTGGGCCCATTTCAACCAAACTTGGCACAAAGTATCCTTAGGTGACGGTAATTACAATTTGTTCAAATAAAGGGCCATGCCCTGATTAAAGGGGAGATAATTCAGAATAAGTGAAAGTTAGATGGTATCTTTAGAAAATCTTCAAGAACCACTGAGCCAAGAAAGTTGAAACTCATAGGGAAGCATCCTTAGATAGTGTAGATTCAAGTTTGTTCAAATCCTGACCCCGGGGGTAGGGCGGGGCCACAGTGACCGATCAAAGTTTTACATAGAAATATATAAGAAAATTATTTTAAAATCTTCCCAAGAATTAGCGAAGGCATAAATGATCATATTTATATTAAAGCATCTTCAGGTAGTTTAGATTCAGGTTGTTCAAATCATGACCCCGGGGGTAGGGCGGGGCCACAATGGCCTATCAAAGTTTTACACAATGTAAGTTCAAATGTAAATGGCAATAAAATTTAAGAAATATACAAGCATCCTTAGTTCGTGTAGATTCAAGTTTGTTCAAATCATACCCTCTCCCTTTTAAGGATTGCTTGGGACCACTATTGGGTTTCAAATTTTCAATAATAAAATGATTTATGCTTTCTTCCTAGTCACATTGCTCAGGTGAGTGATGTGGCCCATTGGCCTCTTGTTTTTCTTTAATTTGTTATGAAAAATCATATCGACTTATATCACTGTATTTTTCTTTAAATGTTGATATTCAAAAAAATTTGTAGTTGTTAGTTGCCGGAGAAATTATGGGACGAATTCCCCCGTCTGGATGTACAATGGAAGACAGCTGTCTTTGATGGACGAAAGCAACATGATTTCAAAGAAAAGGATCTGGTATTTGATTGATCGAGACTTTCTTGGAAATATATGAGTGTTGCTGTCTGTTGTTTAAAATTTAGCTATATGTACGAGTGAAAAGTAAGCGAGAGAGAGAGAGAGAGAGGGGGGGAGAAGGGGAAGGTGGAAAGGATATGATAATTAGAAATACATGTATATTAATATCAGAAGAACTTTTGTTTGCGAAGAATATAAATTGTATTTGAATATTCAAACGTAAATTATTTTCAAAGAAGTTTAAACAAAATAACACAGCTCGCCATTCCTATAAAGGAAGACGTGTTTGAAATTTTGAAGAACAGACACGCTTATGATATGAATATGTACTTTGATGAAGAATCAATGGAGGATTGTGAGTACCATGAGCGCGATAGTCGACTTCCGCCTCCAGGAACACGTGTTCGAAGAGGACCTGATTGGCATTATAATGATCAGGACTCAAACGGTCCGGGAACAATAATTGGGCATTGGACCCGAGGTTTGAATTCAGTATATTCTTTGTAAAAATTATATTGAAAAAAATCATCAAGTATTTAATGAAATATGAAAATGTTTTCTTTTGGATAGATTCTTGGGTCTATGTTGAATGGGATACTGGAATGAAATTTCCATATGAATATGACACTGAAAATGTCGAGTCAGGTGATATCGTCATCACTGATGAACCAAGGTTATTGCAAAGAGAAAATATTGGAATTGGATGTCTTGTTCAGAGAGGTTTTTATTTTTTGTTTCGTTTTTGTTTCGCCTGAAAATCAGAACGATAAAACGGAATCACTTAACTACTGTACAGCGGGAAATTAACTCGCGGAGTAAATTTTCGCTCTATTCGCGGAAAAAGAAATTCCGCGAATTCAACATACAGTGAATAATTCTTTAAAAAGTTTTATAAGGATAAATTGAAATTTTATTATTTTCTGTGATTAGATGTAGACTGTCTTTATTAATTATGCGAGTGTCTGGAACAATTACAAACATGCAGTTGTTGCTGTTTCTAAAGCTTATTAATTGTTTGATTCATTTCTATAGCTATCGATTAATTTTGCCATCTAGCAGACGTGCAATGTAATTATTTAATTAAGCATGCTTGTTAAATTAATTTCACCCGTGCGTATCACTTAGTCATTACCTTTAATCAAGGCATTAACTTAGTATAAACAGGGTAACGACAATTAATTAATAAATTCCAATTATACGATTAAAAGTTCGACATTTTTACAACGGTATAATTTTTTTTTGATTTGGACCCGGAAATAATATAAAAAAATAAATGCGAAGCATTATTTTGACTTCAAATTGGGATCAGTCCAGTGTTTCGCTATTATTCAATCAGGATCAAAATCGACACAATATATTTTAAACTACTTTTCTGTCTGATATGCGCGATATACATGATTACAGACTTTCGTAATATGCTATAGAAGCGGGAAATAGCAGTTCACACAATATACATGTATACCTACAGAAAAATGCTTGCAAGCACTGTTAGAAATTTATGGTTTTTCCTTTTCCGCGAATTCTAACGACCGCGATATGCTGAAAATTGAACAAATCGCGATCTTTCCCGACCGCGATTTTAACGTACTATACAGTACTCTCTGTCTGTATGTCTGTCGGTCTAACAATCCTTACACCAATCTGTCACAATGTACACATGCCTTTTATCTCATGATCGAACTATAAGAGGATATATTTTGATACGTCTCATATACATTTCTTGACAGTCTACGGTTTTTTGTGAGATGCATGATTATTGATCTCGTGACCTTTAAGACCTTGGATCTACTTCGCAGAAAGGTAATTAATTGGTGCATATAAATAACGTTTTACATACTTTGGAACAGCTTCACTGTACTTAACAAGCTGAAAATAAAATACTTTGAAAACACATCGCCTGAGCAGGAAATGTATTCCCAAATTGATCATTGTAGAAAACTTTTTGCGAGGATATTTATGAAATAATACATTACCTGTATATACAATATTAAGGATTTCAATATATTTGATTATCAAGCTATAATTTCTATTTTAGCTAATTTATATTTGATTGCTTGATTCCATCAGAATCTCAATATATATTAATGCTAATTTCTTTGCAGTAATTACTAGATTAATTTCGAGTAAACTGAAAAATCTTTTGGTTATTTACACCTTCGACAGCGCGAAAATAACTGTGTACATTATACATGTAAATTGATCGCATGTATCTTCTGTTACCGAAATCTATCATTAATTAAATGTTAAACTACATGAAGTTCAAATATCCTGTTTAAACAGCGGTCGAAGTCTTAAATCATATAATTATTTAAAATGATAAGACAAATTATATGTGTATCATTTATTATAGGTCCTGATTGGAAATGGAAAAACCAAGATGGCGGTTCTGGAAATATTGGGATGGTGTATAGAGTCAAGGAAAACGTTGTCTATGTAAGAAATGGCTTTCAAATCATGCATGGGCTGATTTTCGTCTTTCAAATTAAAACATTATTTTTATTATATTTAACTTTTAGGTACGATGGAAAAATGGAAATAAAAGCAATTACAGATTTGGTTACAATGGGAAAACAGATGTTGTCGTTTGGTAAATAAAATATTGATCAAATATTAGTGTAATGTTAGTGTTTCTCAATGCTGAATTCAATTTTAAATAATTCATTACAAAAACGTTATGGATTAAATCATGTAACTGAATTTATTTATTTATATTTCTATTCAATTGTTTCAGTGATCCATTTGACGAAAGCATAGTAACCAGTATGTCATGTGTGGTATTTACAAAAGGAAAAAGGGATAACATACTCTCAAAGTCTTTCAAAGCGATAGTTATATATTAATTATTTCTTTTAAGAATATTTTTTTCATCGCTCAAAGTTCTTAATTTGAACAAAGGGATTGAAACAAGCAGTAAAAATAAAATTAATTTATCATGGAATATATATTACTGGTACATGTATTTATCAGTTTAATGCCTATAAAATTCTTGGAAAAAGAAGATACTAAAAGTAGTGGTCAAAGAAATTGGATACATCAGAAGAACGAATTATATGAGAATGCTGTGATTTTATAACAGAAAAATTACAGCGAAGGAATCTGCATAAAATTTACAAAGGGATATAAAACAATACAGATTTCTTTCATGAATAAAGATAGGACGGATAGCTAGACGGACAGACAGACGCCGAGTTAAGTGATCCCCTAGTGCCGCTCTGCTCCGCATGCGACACAAATTGCCTTTATTTATAGTATGACTTTGAGAAATTTATACTACATTCTATGTTTCTTACAATTTCAAATAGTTCATTTGTTGAAATAGATAAATTGTCTGTATTTGTCAGCATAGGAATAATAAAATAAAAATGCAAAAGAGATTAGTTTTATGTTGTTTTAATATTATAATACTCAAATGTATAATTTATTGATTATACATTATGAATATGCCACAACTGATTTTAAACTCTGAGGTGCATGTATTAAATCTGAGTGTCAATCAATATTGACCAAAACAAATAACTTTAACTCAAATATTGAAATCTTTTACTTAAGTAATTAATGAAATAAAATACTTTTAAAAAATTAAATATAACAAACTAAATGAATTAAAATGAACAATCAGCTAAAACTTAAGATCCAATCCTTTTCTATCTCTACACCTGTAATAACCTACCTGAGTAGAATTCAACTTCCTTAAATTCTATTGGTCAAGACTTTTACCTCCACATTCAGGACAACAGACAAAGACATTATTCAGCTTATTGATTTCAGACTGGAAAGGCATATTTCTTAGATAACTACATATCTTATTAATTTAATTTAAATGTGACCTTGTTACCAGCTGCTTCGCAGCACTGTTAAGGTCTACTATGAGAAATCAACGGAAAATAGAACTGCAAGAAAGGGGTATTTCTTAAAATTGAATTTATTTTGATTAAGCTGTTTTTTTTATCACAGAATATAATTCGCGTTTTAATAGTTAAATTTTCAAGTAAATAAGCTAATGTCGAAACATATTTGACTTTTACCAAATATTTTGTGTACTTACAGAAAGCAGCAGCACTTTTCAAGTTAAGGAAAATATCCTTTTTCTATATTCAAAAAATGGTTCAGATCTATGCAGTGTATGTCCTTGCGAAAGTAGGATTTCATGAGGCATCTCGATGTAAATATACTTAACCTGTACATAAAAACAAGACATAATTAATAAAATTCTTTCTCTTGGTAGTTAATTAATAATTGCACTAAACAAAGGATATATATTGGTATTTATCGACTATTTAAAACCTGTAAATAATATTCCGTTTAATAATAAAACGCATTTTTCATTGTTAAAAAATTCCTCTACCTCTCACAGCACATGAAATACGTCATTTTTACCAATATGACGTCATGTTTACAAGTTCATCGCGATCAGTGCTTTGTTTAAAACCAGCTACATGGGATTTAACAAGCACCTCTTTTTAATGCAATGATAAGTTATATTGTTGTTTATTATGCTAGTACAGCTAAAAATTGCAAAATATTTCATTTTCAGGTATTATGAGTAATACATAAAAGTCATAGTTTTGTGTGACATCACAGTAAACTTTTCCCGTATAAATTAGGCCCCGCCCGCTTTTTCAAGCCTTAACAATGCTGCGTTATCTGTAAGTAACGTATTTACTTCTTATCAAAATATTATTATATAAAATAAATTTCAAAGAATGTGAATTATCTGAAATTGATAAACTAATGAAATATTGAGTGTGTAAGAGTTTAGAGTGAATGATATTATTACAATTTAAACAATGATACACTACCAGACTACCAGTTATGTTATTCAAAGGAACCAGGCACTTTGTCAGTTCATATCATTTTTCTATTATTCCTAATTAATAAGTGGACTTATAATTCACTTAATGATGGTGATAAAGAATGTAAAAAACTTCAATATATGTTTCAAGGAAATATTATAAATGAATTGTACAAGTATAATTGTAGATTTTTATAAAATGCTGTGAAAAGGGGAATAACTCTTTCAAAGTATGCATAGTAAGAATGCATTGTGATTTTATGAATACATTGTATATTTAAAGATTTGTTACCGTGATTTAATAAAATTGTACTAATATGATTTATTTGTATATTTACAGGGTCTTATAATATCTATTGATAATACCAACAATAAAATCATCAAAAGAACCCGCAGGTGTCATGTACTTATTAAAGAATCCGTCAGGATACACACTTGACCCCTGTTAAAAAAATTACTGAATTGCTTTTTATCAGGAAAGGCATTGAAAGAATGTTATTTGTGCCTCTCCGATCGCCTTTAGATGGAATATATAGAGATATATAAAGAACAGAAATCAATCTCAAAAGTCCATCAAACAATTCAAGATAGGAAGGAAGGCGAACTTCAAAACCATCAGAGGTCAGATCAGGTGCCAGGAAGCAGTGAGCATCACCCTTTCGACCGGTCACACCTTGTTCTCCTTGTCATGATATTTTCTTCCAAGTGTATAATTCCTTTACTTTTCGAGGAAACAAATGTTACGCAATTTTAATTCATCTGATTAATCCTTAAAACCCAAGTTGATACCGCATTTTCTTATCTGACGCCATTAAATATATAATCCCAGTTCCCATGCAAATATATTTGTCCAAAATGAAATTTAATACATGCCTGCAGAAATTCAGCTATAAACAGTGAATGTGCTACAAGCATTTTAAATTAGCTCATGTCAATAAAAATACACATATAGCAAGACTGCGATAAATTCTGGCAGCCTCATAGTAATACAAATCCCAAATCCCTCAAAATGTTATCCCAACAATCCTTCAAAATACACTTTAGTCTGTCTTTACCACAATTATTAATATCAGTCTACACCACTCATATTGGATCGCCGATCCCGATGTATTTTCTTTGTACTTCAACTTCAGTTTTTATGTGTACATGCATTTCATACAGTGACGAAGTACATTGAAATGGGCCCATATATAAGTATAAATGATATATATCAAATCACTGCCTCTTTGAATTAAAAATAGATAAGTTAAATTTAATCTTTTGCAATTTGTCTGGCAGAGTATGTAAAACTTCTGGGTCAAATAAATTCGAAAGCTTTTTTTTTCAAATATATTTCATATATAACAAAGAGTCCACATTCTAAATAGCATATTCAAACCTCTTAAATGTAAAAAAAAATGTATATCGACACCCTTGCAAAGTAGGTCAAAGGTCCAGATCAAAGATCTAGTTGATCCTATCGCTGTTTTCCCCAAATATATTACATGTATGACAAACAGTGCAAATTCTAAATATCATAGACTGACCTCTCAAATGTAAAAAAGAAGTTGTTAATCGACACTGTCAGTTTTGTAGTAGGTTAAAGGTCCCATTTTTGTGAAAAAATTTACCTAATCTCGCTGAAACTACTGCCAAAGCTTTTTTTAATCGCCTTTGGTATTATAATTTGCAGAAAATCAAAAGAAAGTTCCGAATACATAAGTAGGGGGATTGTCAGAGATGTGGTGTTGCTTTTCGTATCAGCAGTTCTAAAGAACAAAACAATAAAATAATAATATCAAATCTTCATTTTGAGTAACATTTTTGTTCATTATCTTGCTACAAATATGTAGTAGATGGATTTGTATTAATTTTTCATTCTATAAAATCAAATGGCTATATATTGATTTTAAAATAGATATGCAAATCCGATTATTTCTAAAAGGAAAAACTTTTTTATATGCTCTGAGAGTTAAAATTGTAACTAGACGTTTTCCTATAGAGAAAACATACACTGTATTGACAAGGAAGATCATAATTGGATCAATTGCGTAAGTCCATTTTGAAATTCTGTTTCAAATATTTTGTGGAATATTATAAAATACACATTATTAAATGTAATATATTGATAAATGTCGCAGATAACAATATGTTTAGAGGAGTTGATGTATATCATTGCCATAGACTTGCAGAGAATGAGGCATTGGAAAGTAGGTACCCGTTCAGACATTTTTTCATATGTAAAGATTTAACTATTTAAATGTAAAAAGGATTTCAAAAATATAAATGAACACATATATTTGAAAGTAAAACGTTTGATTATATGATTGAATAATTTCTATCTCTCTCTCATTGGCTGAGATCCAAATGTTAGAAAAATACTACGTTGTATTGACCTGCAAGTGACGTTCCAGGTCAATACAAGGATTTATTTCCTCTACATTGATCTAAAAATAGATTGGGAAATTCCAGTGATACAAATTGTTTTGGAAAGCTATTTAAACGACTGTGATTTTTTTTCATGAAAAAAAAACATAAAATGATATATTTTTTAGGGTGAGGGTGGTAAGAGGAATGCAGGAACCCCCACCAACAGTTTTACTGAACAGCATGTTATATTTTACTTTTTGACAGTCAGTTTTCCCTGATAATACTCCTTCCTTTCAAAATCTATCCTGTAAGAAGACTGACATTATATTATTTTTTCATGGCAACTAAAATTGATGAAAAAAAATTCAAATTGATATGACTGGTAAGGTTTATTCACATTTTATTTCTGTTTCTCTCTTGTATTTGGCTTTAGGACTTAATAAAATGCAAGTTAACAAGTAATGAGCTGTATCATTTTATCAGTGCATCATATAATAAAACAATTATTTCTGTTTTTTTCGGTCAATACAATGATTTAGCCATCTTCGAAGTACAATATTCACCTCGCCCTTCGGGCTTGGTGAATATTGTACTCCTCAGATGGCTAACGCATTGTATTGACCTCAAAAACTTTTGTACATATTTGGTTAATTTGTTTGGCATTACAATAAATGCTCATTTACAACAAACATTTTGTTTTGATTTTGCAAAAAACAGAGCAGAGTAGACTCATTCGTGGAGAAAATAAATTATTTGAGGAAGGTGGAAGACGATGGTATAATTGTATAATATTGCAATTCTGATGAAAAATCTTGTTGGTTTTCATACTAACAATATCACTTGATCCCACCTCTGATGTTTTGGAGGTCTTTGTTTGCTCAGCTCCTATTTTTTATTGTTTTATGGATTTTTGATCTTGAATACTCTTCGTTATCTCCATATGTTTCATTCTATACATAGATCGCAAAAGAAAACACCAGCATGGACGAGGTGTTTGCACGGTATTCCTACTCGATACATCAGCCAGCATGGCAGGAGAAGGATTCCATCAATTGAAGAGGGCTTTCCTTGACATTTTAAACGGTATCCTCATAGATAAAAACACAATAAAATGATTCATAAGAATTTTTGCACCTACATGTTTTCACTTAGATTACATTGTATGTCTTATAAAGCCAATAATAATTATACTTTTTTTCTGTGGTAAAGCACATTCATTTCGCGTTGATTATTAAAAAAAAAGCTGACTATATGACTATTGTATAAATTAAAAATGACACAGACTTTTAGATATTAAAAAAAAAATCATCAACCGAAATTCACTAGCAAAAGATACTTATAAGTTTAATCACACCTTGACGAAAATGTCGCTGTCATTATGTTTGGCGAAGATGTCAAATTCTTACATTATTATTCAAGCAACTACGGATCCGTAAAAGATTGTCTTGGTACATCTCTTTATATTATTCAGTCTTACAGATATAAGATATCAAATTAAACTTGTATTTCCCATTTATTTGAAAAGCTTTTTAACATAAACATTACAAATTTTCAAGAGGAGTTAGAATGCAGAGGAAGCTCGCCTATGGAAGCAGGAATTATTCTTTCTTTATCCTGTATACGCTATGGTTTAGGTAAAATATCATGAAAAAGTAAAAGCAAATCGAAAATATTTGGTAAAAGACATTTTGAAAGATGGTAAGCCTTTTCTATCTGAAAAATTTATTTAGGTGACATCAATTTATTTAGGTGACAATTTTTTTAATTGATATGCCATAATAACATCTCAATGTATTTACATTTGGAAAAAATACCAAATACTCAAACAAACTCATGAACACCCATACACTAATTATACAACTGAGTAAAATGAAGCGACACGCCTTTAATGGTTTTCATATAATAGTCTTTTGATATCAAGAGAAATAATCATCAATACAATTACAAAAGGGAAATTTTTCTCGTTCAAAATCAATGATTTACAAATTCTATAGTCAATACAATGACAAAGTTGACAAATCAAAGGGAATTTTCTCCATCAGAAAAATTACTTCATTTAGATAGTGACTTTCTTTGCATTTATCCAACTAAAATACAAAATATCTATGTTGTATCATAACCAGATCATAAATTATTTTCTATTCAAATTTTTTTTATTGGTTTTCAGGTCATAATGCAATATTTAAGCCTTATATAAGCGTGAGAGCAAGATTGGTTATAATTTCTGATGGTAGACCAACAACATCTAATGAAGTGGGAGGGCCAGAACTGGACAATTCAAGAAGAGAATCATTATTTGACGGTGTAAGCAATATACTACAAACAATTTGGAATTCTATTTTTTTTAATATATCATATAATTCATATAAAATGTCTAACATTAATAATATGCTAAATTGAAAAAAAAAATATTGAGTAATATTGTACAAAGAAACACCTTTTTTGTCATTTTTAAATTAAATGAGCAAAAAATGCCCTTGGATTAAATATCATTTCATTCATTGTCTTTTATTTTATAAATCTGTAAATAACAGATTGGAAGTTCTTTTTTAAATATATTAATGAATTACGTGTTCCCCGACTTTCACAAGAATACAAACTTTGATGAAAGAGATTGGAAAGACTACGCCGATCATATGCATTCCTGTAGGGTCCGATCCAAATGTCGTAAGTTTATCATTTTATGAATGCTTTTTATTGTAATTTTGCATGTATCATCAAAAGAAGATTCCTTCGAATCAAATAAAAAGATAGATTTGAAGAAACAAAATGTGCAAAACCATTTCCATTAAAAAAAACTTAGCATTATATTTAAAATGATTTCTTAAAAACATTGGTACATTCATCTACAACAGGCAGACTGATTTTCCCAGCCGATGCTAAGCAGTGTGGAAGGCTTGCTTTGAACATGGTTAGAAAAATTCCAGTTTTAAATATTTAAATATTTACTTATTTCGTGATGGAAAGTTTAATGCATGTACCACAATATTGACCTATTTTACAGAGAATTGTGTTTCGCATCTCAAAGGAAAGAATGACGTCTGGAATAACAGGGGAACAGATTCAAACTATTGCCAGAATGTCACCGTTACATGATAATATCTTTGGCAAAGATTTGGTATTGGTTTTCATAACTTGATGACAAGGATTTAAGATTAATTACTATATATAATATATATAATAAAACACTTTAAACATATTGTCAAAATTTATATTTACTTTTTTTCTTGAAGGAGGACATATATGACATAATAAATAAAATTTATGCTTCAAACCAATAACTGCCGAAGATATGGAGGAGGATTTTTTCAGAGAGCAATATGAAAGTCTCCCCGGCATTGGTACAAGAGTAAAACGTGGACCTCATTGGACCTTCAAGAACCAAGACAGTCACGGTCCTGGTACAGTGATCGGACACTGCGAAAATGGCACGAGTGTAGTCCAAACTACCAGCTAATAAAATTCTTTTTAGAAAACCTGAAGTTTAAAGCATTCGTCAAAAATATATCGACAGTAGGTTATCATGAATGACAAAGTAATTTAAATTTATTTTCTAGCTGGATGGGTAAACGTAGAATGGGATAGTGGTGTAACATTGAGTTATCAGTGTGGTTTTGATGGTATAATTAAAAAATATGATATTACTCCATGTGAAGAACCAAGGATTCTAGAGAATGAACTGATCGCCGTTGGTTGTCTAGTTACCAGAGGTATTTTATGTTAATATTTCGGAGGTTTTCATTTTGAAGACTGTTCTTATCCCACCGATAGTTAAAAAAAATGCATATTCATATTTTAATTACCTTTGAAATACCAGTACTAGTTCACTGTATTTAGACTGGAAGCTGTTATTTAGACTAGAGAATAGTAAATGAATTTCATTTTTATAACCCTGATCTTAATGTCTTTATTAACCCCTTTCTATATCATACCAAAAATAGAATTATTTAGCTTTTAAAGTTTAAAGTTTTTTTCTTTAAACAAAGGTCCTGACTGGAAAAGGGGAGAGGGGAATGTCGGAACATTGTACAGAATAAAAAAAGATGCCGTTGTTCTTGTAAATACAAAAAAACTTAAAAATAAAAACGATAAAGCACACTGTAATTTTGATGTTGGAAAAAAACTTTTGATAAGTTATTTACAAGCTGTGATTCTTTTGGTTAGGTCACTTAAATGAAATTATACCAATTCAAGGTTCAAGAATTATTTAATATTCACTTAGTAGAAATAAATTTTCCTGATCCTTGTCTGAGAAGATATTTTCACATTGTTAGGAAAAAAATCTTGTTTGTAAAACAACATATACAGATATAATCTCTTAACTGATTTTTTTTTTCAATTTAAATAAAAACAATATTGTTTTCATATACTTCTTATTGTCAAGGTGAAGTGGCCGAACGGAAATCGTAGTAACTATAGATACGGGTATGACAACAAATATGACGTTACTGTGTGGTTAGTATGCTTAAATATCAAACGTTCTTTTCACACTTTTTAAAAAAATTTTATAAACAGTTTCAAAATTTGACGGTGTTTTAAACTTATTACAAAGGAAACAAATCTATCAACAATTTTAATTTTCATTTAATGATCCATTTGACCCCCTTGTGCTTCAGTCATTGAGTTGTCAACACAAATCAAACCAGTCTGGGAATCCCAAAAAAGAAGGACATGAATTTTGAAAGAATTTCTCTACTATGGACAGAAATTTATTTTAAAAACTAGTATAATGACAGTATGAACTGCACTTTTTCATATTCAATATTATAAAAGAAATTATACGCTCTGAAAATGTTTTTTTTTTTTAAGTTTAAATTTTGTCGTACAGTATAACAAAAATAAAAGGGCCATGGACCACATCGCTTACCTGAGAAATTTTTCTGTTCTTTGAAGGATTGTTCACTTGTAATACATATTGCGACCAAACCTACACTAGGGGTCTTGATTGATTTGGAGAATATAAAATCTTCACTGGATTCCGAGGATTTTAAAACTTTATTTCCAATCTATTTCGATATACACTTAGATTCTATATTGTTGCTCCGCCTTATCTTTGGGTGTCATGATTTGAATTATTTTGAATTAACACTACCCCAGGATGCTTCCATACAAGTTTCAGCTTTTCTGGCTTAGTGGTTCTTGAAAATATTTTTTAAGTTCTATATATTTCAATGTAAAATTTTTATTCCCTATTGTGGCCCTGTCTTGCCCTAGGGGGTCATGACTTGAACAATTTAGACTTTACACTACCCCAGGATGCTTCCACATAAGTTTCATGATTGATTTGGACAAATAAAATCTACACTGTCAGAGGATATTTCCACATAAGTTTCAGCTTTTGTGGCCCATTGGTTATTGAGAAGAAGTTTTTTCAAAGTTTTCCCTATATATTTCAATGTAAAACTGGGATTCTCTGTTGTGGCCCCATATTATCCCCGGGTATTATTATTTGAATAATTTTGACTCTACACTACCCCAGTACTTCCAAAAACGTTTAGTTTTTCCGGCCCAGTGGTTCTTGAAAAGGGACTATTCATTGACCCAACCCTCTTTTTGTCTTTTCTTGATAATCTCCCCTTGGAAGGGGACTTGGCCCATTATATTTTAATAATTTAAACCCTCCTTCCCCAGAATTACCTTGTACCAAGTTTGGTTGATTAAAATTGCCCCAGTGGTTCTTGAAAACGTTTTAAATAACGTAAAAAGTTTACGGACGGACAACGAACAATGGGTGATGAGAAAAGCTCACTTGAGCTTTCAGCTGAGGTGAGCTACAAATCAAGATATACGTGTACCACCTTCAAGTTGTTACTTGTATTAATAAAGGTTGAACCAGGATAGTTCCAAGAACAGTAGTGTACATTGTATTGATTTATGAAACGACATTTAGAAGAATGTGATTTTTTTCAAGTCGAAAGAACTGTTTAAGAACTCTTAATGTGTTTTTAAGTGACAATATAATAAATATGATAATATATTTACATCCACTGAATATTTTCTCCTTTATTTCTTAAGAAACCCCATTGCGTTCATCACTGAATAAACTACAGTAGGCAGGTCGCCTGTACAGATTTCTTAATCAGTGGCTGTTCCATCAATGAAACGTATAAAGACGTTCGCATCATTAATACAATAATTAATCTTTTTAATCCTACTTTAATTGATTATTTAAACAGATATAAATATAAACAATAAAATGTTTTCTTTGTTTGTTGTTACTGAAATGAACGGTCGCAGCTATTGCAGAAAAAATTTACACAACCCGCTTACGCGGGTTATGTATTTTTTCTGCAACAGCTGCTTCCGTTCATTCCAGTAACAACAAACAAAAAAAGCATTTTATTGTTTAAAACATGTACAGCTCAACAATGAAGATTTGTACAAAAGATGGTGTTCATTGAAGTGATTAAATTACAGAATATTTATCTGATCAGTCTGTAACAGTATGCATGCCATTTTGTAAATTTAATTCAAACTTAAAGTGGAGTAGAATTAACCAACTATTGATAATAATGTATCTTTGCAGTGATTGTGAGTTATGTAACATTTTGGACTAATTATTTTGAACAAAAATAAACAAACGGTAATATCACAAGAAATGGAAATCCCTCAAACTTTATAATGAAAGAGATATAAATAATACATTTCAAAGTCGTTTATTATGTTCCCCAAACGAAGTTGGGGAACATATTGTTTTTACTCTGTTTCTTATTATTATTTTTCTTCTTCTTCCTGGGTACTTTTTTGTCCGCGAGTGATCTTGTAAACCGTTCACCCAAAGTAGGTAAAACCTTTTTAGGGTTAGTAGACATGTTATGTACATTTGCGGAATCAAGGTCATTTTGCGCGCACGTGCTTGCAAGAGCGCGCACATGCAGCACATAAAATGACCAATATAATGAATATGGCCGTAACTTTTCTATTTTTTGATTATATGCTTTGAAACTCATAATATAAATATATAATAGTATTATACACATGATGACATGATCAAAATAGCAAGATCTCACGCGCATGCACGTGTGCTTCGCTCTGATTGGCTGAAACTATAGTCTCAATATCTTTCTCGTTTTTTGATGAAATCCTTTGAAATTTTGAACAGATATCCTACAACATGATATATAGCAGTTATCATGAAAACACGTGCATGCACGTGCGCTGCAATCTGATTGGCTGAAACTTTAAATAGCTGTAACTCCCTTGATTTCAACCAAATAGGATGGGATTTGGAACATAGATATATATAATGGACTTCTACAAGAAGGTATGGTCACCATGCATATGCATACACGTGCGTATACGTTCGCTGCAATCTGATTGGCTGAAAATTAAAACAGCTAAAACTCCCTTGGTTTGCAACCAAACAGGATGGAATTTGGAACATAAATATATATCAAAGAATTCTACAAGAAGGTTTGGTCACCATGCACATGCATACATGTGCTTGTACGTGCGCTGCAATCTGATTGGCTGAAACTTTAAACAGCTATAACTCCCTTGGTTTTCAACCAAACGGGGTGGTATTTAGAACATACCTAGATGTAATGAACTGCTACAAGGAGGTATGGTCACCATGCTCATGTATGCACGTGCGTGCACGTGAAATGGGTAAAATCAAAAATACACTTGAATAAGCGTTTTTTTTATATACTTTTGAATTTAATACTTTAATATTTAGCATATTTAAATATTTAGATTGTATAGACAATATGATATGGTCATTACGCACATGCATTCACGTGCGCAAGTGTGCAATGATAAAATTTGAATGAACATGGTGTACTTCTGGGTAAACGTTGTTAAAGTCTCCAATGCATAGAGTTTGTCTTATTTAATTACGCTTACAGGGAATATGACTATAAAAGGGAGTTGGGGAGCGTTTGGGGAACATCTGTAACGGTCCCCGTTACAATTAGCACTAGTTATTTAATATGTTACAATACATTTAAAAAATCACTTCAATTAAGTGGTCACCCGTATGGCGCAGTGGTTAGAGCATCTGCTCTGGAGTCACGAAGTAAGGAGTTGATCCTTGCGTCGCGGGTTCGAATCCCACTGTAGGTCGTGGAGACCGGTCCTACTTTTTATCGAAGTCCCGTGTCGCAGTAGTTGCTGGCATGAAAAAAACCTCCCTGCTCAATAGCCCTGAGTGCTCCGTATAGGACATATTTTCAGCTCTCCACCGGCAACTGATGGCGTCTCCATGTTAGTGAAATATTTCCGAGAGGGACATTAAACAATATACTATCAATCACTCAATCAATCAAGTGAAATAAAGGAGCTAAATTGAAAATTCTTAATGTTGAATGAAAACAGAATTCTACATAATTTACGCTCGTAACTATTGACTCAATCTATCTATCAATATATTAAATACCAATTAAACAGACAGCAAAAAATTTGTTGATATTGCTTTGAAATCATCCATTTATACTATTTAGAATTGTTAATGTTTATAATTATCCATTTTCACTTATTTGAAATCTTCTATTTTTAAGTCGCACATCAAAGCACTTGGGAAGTAAGGAGATGAACCTTTGATATAGGATTGAATCCAGTGTTTGATAAGAAAAGCGTTCCTTTGGGTAGTACTCCTTAAATCGAGTTCAAAATTTCAGTAGATGCTGTAAAGGAAACAGATTCATAACAACTCAAAGGTCGTAAATGTCGAGTACAGGGCAAAATTTTCAACTTTGCACCATAAAGCAACTGGTGGCATCTCAATATGAATCAAATACTCAATGAGACGATAAACAAACAACGGTACATGTACCTGCTACTACAGATTCCCAAATTTTTAAAAAGCAAATAGTGTGTAGCAATGTTTGATGATAGAACAATGTTTTAAAATTTCAGGGATATTGTTCGTCTCACTCAAATAGATACCATGGAAACAATATTCGTGATTTAAAAATATATATAATTCGATTATCTTTCACAAACGGATATCTAGAAATGCAATGGTTCATAAACAACAGAACTCTATCATGCAAGTCAAGCTAAGTGAAAAAAAGAAGGAAGTTCATTTTTATTCTGCGCATCAAAATTAATTTGTTCCAATTTGAAATGAATTTATTAGGTTCTTGGAATATATTTCCATCAATGTTGATTGGATTTGTGTGAGATCTAAAGACTTTATGTCTGAATTATCTGGATCTAAGGATAAAAAATGCAGAGATCTCTTGATCAACAACAATGGGAGGCCCTTGCTAAACACGAAGCCCATGAAAGTATGATTTGTTTACATTATACTTGCATTTCTAATGAATTATGTTATTAAAATTGATGATAATATGATATCCATATTTATACTTATGTTAAGATTTATCTGCAAATATCGAATCGACCACAAGAGCATAAACAGTAAAAGTGTTTTTCAAAGAAAGAATCCAAGAGAAAAACACAGTTTCAATATGGAATACATGGACTATTTTGATATGTATAATATAAAGCATTAACATTAAATAGTTCGACTGGTCAAGTAATCCGTACTTTTTTTCGGGCAATGTCGAAATTATAGCGAAGCGCCAAGCGATTAGCTTTCACATTTAACAATCCTTTTTTGCTATCCCATTAAACGTGTTAAAAGAAATTATGAATAAATATGTGTGATAACTGAAAAAAAAAATTAAACAATCATTATAACTTTGTTATGTATTCAGCAGTTTCTGGACTAATTGTTTAACTATCGTGGATTTACTATATCGAACTTATCTGATGAAAATATTTTTGTTTTTCCACTTGGCTTTTCCTACCGCTCAGTTCGACCCTTTTGCTTCCGATATTAATATGTTATTGCAGATCGGAAACGAGCGCACCAGCATGGAATAGGAATATGCAACGTCTTTCTATTGGATACATCAGCCAGCATGGCAGGGGAAGGCTTCCATCAACTAAAGAGGGCTTTTATAGACATTATTAATGGTTAAAACATTTACTACAAGACAAAATGAGTGCCTTTTTTGTATACGTATATTACTATTATTAAACACAAATTTAACATCTATGCTAGAGAACACATTTAAAAATACGAATGCATTTGCAAGAGAAGATTCAGTATATTTCAACGCGACAAAATATTCATAGCCTGCATCTTTTTGCGCATTAATCAATCAATCAACTCAAATAACTTTTAATTGTCTCATATATCATTTTTCAGCAACACAATGAATGAACTGCAGAATGCTTTTTCTGCACAGTTGAAATTAAGAAAACTCAGATTCAATTTAGAAATGCCTTCTCTTCATTTGCATATTTTTTGTTATTATTCACAGAATTCAGTGCTCATTCATACGATGAAAATGTTGCTGTCATTGCATTCGGAGAGGAAGTCAAGTTCCTACATTATTATTCTCACGACTACGAATCTGTTAAACAAAGTCTTGGTATTTTATGACTATTACATAGTTATATTTCAAAAGTTTTAGATAATTCATATGTTCGTTAAATACAATATCAAATAAATCATACCAATAAATGAAGCCAGAGTTCTTGCTTTGTAAAGTTCCCTTTCAAACTTTAGCTGATGTAAAATGCAGTGGGAGTTCTCCTATGGAAGCAGGTATTCGTTTAGCTTTGTCCTGTTTGCTTTATGGAGGAGGTAAGCGTCTAGAATTTAGTCTCTAAATGTTAAATTGCGGAAACACACCTCATCAGGATGTGCATTTATATAGAGGCATACCTTATAAAACTTTTCTTAAGCGATTCGAACTTCAATTCCTACATTTAGCCCACATTGATTCATTGTATGGAATAAAATATGGAAAATTGCATAAATTTCCATCTCAAAACGTTCTCCATTATTAACAATATTATAAACCTAATTATGAATCTATTACCTTATTTTAGAATGGAAAAATTGAAGATGAACATTCCTTTTTATGTTTGCTTTTTTAGGATTTCCAAAAGATTTTTTAAGATTGCAAAAAGTATCCTCAGCGTTGAACAATTCGTAAAATCTTTTGCTAGGCCATTTTGCAGCATTCAGACACAATTTGAAAGTAGCTGCAAGGTTGATAATTATTTCGGATGGATGGCCGTCAACATCTGCTGAGATTGGGGGCCCTGAATTAGAGAGATTCAGCAAAGAATCATTTTCCGATGGGGTAATGATTGATTGATTGTTTATTGTTTAATGCCGAGTCACAATATTTCAGCTTTGTTTCGGTGGACGATGGGGAAATGTATGTTTCATATAACAACATTTTCTTGGTGTAGACCAAACAGATAAAACATCAATTTTTCTAGGATTGACTTTCACTATAAGTTGCATTATTTATGAAAATTCAACACCAGCACCCCTTTTAACTTAAGAATTTAGACAGTGCTTTTTTCTGATTTTAGACCATAGAGAGATTGCAATCACTTATCAAAGCAATAGGAAAAATTAATCCTATTGTATGTATTCCTGTTGGACCTGATCCAAATGCTGTACGTCATAATTAATTTTTTTGTATTTTTAACTCCTTTTCGCTCTTTCTGAGTTTCGTTGATATTTTCTTGAAAGTATTTTTCTTGCATATTCCTCTAACATCCAAATCAAACGTATAATGCTTGCTTTCATTTTTAAACAAGTTTGATTTTTTTTAGGAATTCTTCAAGGGCTTAGTGCAGCTATGCAGGCGAGGAAGGCTTTTAAATCATAAAGATGCCCGTCAGTGTGGAAGGTTGGCTCTACACATGGTAAGGAAGATGGATGACAAATAATGTTTCTTTCCATGGATTCATAGCTTTAAGTTAAGGTAGGATTCTTCTCATATTTCTAATATTTAAAAATTAATGAAATTTTCACAGAATCAAGAAGACAACATTAGTAAGTGATAGTATCAGTGAAATTAAATTTGACCGTTTTATATTAGAGGCAAGGTCAGGTCAAGGTCATTATCTTTTTCCTTGACATTAAGAATAAAAAATAACTGTTGCTAATCATGTGATACCAACTTCTATTTCAAAAGTTTAATGATTGTTCTTTTTGCATAAAAACATATTACTATATCAGGTCTATAGCATGATATTACCAAATTTACATAAATAATTTAACTTAACTGGATATTGGCTAATCCGAATTTTCTCTGTTTTTCTTAATTTTTTAGGATATATAAGTTATTTTCATCTGCTTCCTATATTTAACTTTTTCTTATTTTCACATATGATAAAGTAGTCTTATAAGTGTACAAAATGATACAAAAACAAACAGTTTTGATCGTTTACTAAGAGAGAGAGAATACTTTTTATGGATTTTTGTCTCAAATCTGCACTTTGATAGGAAGCGTTAAAGATCTAACAAAGTTCTAGTTTGTTTGAAAAATCATATTTATTTGATATATTTTGAAAGTATAGTCCCTCATTATTGATTTAACTTCGTTTGAAAATTTCTTTAAGTCTTCGAGTGTGTAAAAATTATACCTAATTATTCATTGTTCTATTATAATTTTGAGAGGCAGAAAAGAAGATATTTTCATACGCCACCATTCCGCCAAAAATATAGTCCCTGCTTGTTTTCAAACGCAGTTTACCATTTTTATTTAAAGTTGTACAATTATGATGAGGAAAGAAACATATGGTCTTTTAAATTCCTTACACCTCAATATAGAAGACATATAAGCAAATATACTTTGAATGTTTCATATAGTCAGAAACCAGAGAAGAATCCTACCTTAAAATAATATTTAAATTCGTTATTTCAGAGAATGACTACTCATGTTTTGGATATAAAACCAACAGGTCAAATAACACGTCAAAATATTGGAAGAATTGCAAGATTTTCTAGCGTAGGAACTGAATTCACTGAACATGATTTGGTATAAACTTACTGTTAATTATTATTACAAAATAATTGTTTAGTCAATAAATTTTTTATAAAAAGTCTCTGATATAATTTAACGCTATAACTGTCCATGCATTCATTCAAAATATACAGGCATTAATAATATATTAGTTGTATTCTTAAACAAAAAGTCTATAAATTTATACCATTTGTTAATTTCAAATTAGGATGACGTCTTCAATATAATAAATAGTTTATATGCATACACACTACCTACTGAAAAAGATCTAAGCCCTGACGAAGATGTCTTGACTGAACGTTATTCAAATCTTCCTAAAATTGGTACCAGAGTAAGACGAGGACCACACTGGACCTATGAAAACCAAGATAGTAATGGACCTGGAACAGTAATTGGTCACACAGAAAATTGTACGAATTAAAACCTTACAGATTCTTTGCAGATGGCTATAATCAAATCAGCAGATAACAAATTTGTCTCCATATATTCCATTTGTCTCACAAATGTACTTAGATATCATATATTATTTAATAAATTAATTTGATATTTTTAGTTGGTTGGGTTATAGTGGAATGGGACAACGGTGTTCAGTTCAGGTACCAATACGGATTTGATGGTAAGATTGAAAAGTATGAAATCGCTACCTCCGAAGAACCGAGAATTCTCCAAAATGAATTGATAGCTGTTGGTTGCTTAGTTACCAGAGGTACATATAAATATAATTTGAATAAATAAATTGCCCTCAGATTAAGTTTAGATATACTGATGATTGGACCCTGATAAAGTACATGTATTTTAAATCAAACCATAAATAATCTCTTTTAAAACTTCATTTTGATGATTTTAACATAAGTTTTAAACAAAAATAACGCGTTTTACAAGTGTGTCAGTTACAGATGTACGTATAATTCAACTTCAATTACAAAAGGTCCTGATTGGAAATGGGGAGACCAAGATGGCGGCGAGGGTAACGTAGGAACAGTGTATAGAGTCGAGATGGATGCCGTCGTTTACGTGCGTATATGCGATTTGTTTCTTTTAAAATAATAGTGAGATACCGAAGAGTAACTAAGCTCAAAAGTTTAATAAAAAAAAACAAATCATTCGCAAACCAAACACTCTTAAATGATCAGATCTTGAATCAATCGTCTGAATCTTATTATCATGAAGCAAACAAAAAAGATTTGAACACTCGGCGTAAATAATGACACAACATTTTGTATGGCAATCGTCATGCAGCTTTTTGATTTGATAATAGAATGTCAACAGTGCTTGATTTCCTTCGTTTTCCGCCTAAATATATTTTATTTCCACTAACCCTGATCTATTAGAGACATCTTTTATATGGAAAAATTACTTTTTTTCAAAAACTTTTTCTATAGTATGTACATGTACCTAAATTTCAATCCTGCAGAAACAAAAATGCAGGTCATATCTCCATTTATAATAGTGTATTTTCTATACTTACATGTAGGTAAAATGGCAAAACGGCAATCGAAGTAACTATAGATATGGATACGAAAACAAGCATTATGTGCAGTTGTGGTAAGATGTTGTGTTACGTATCTCTGTTGCTTAATCATGCAGTGAATAAAAAGATAAAATATGATTTATGAAAATTGATAATTTTATGAAAACTATGAATGAAATAATTTGTTTTTAAATTGTTCTGATTCTCAAGCAGTGATCCATTTGAGTCGTTTCTTCACCAAGTCTCCTCTCAGCACCAGTTGAAAAAATCTAATCGTCTTGAAGGTGAATAATTACAGTAATTATTAAAAATCAGCATTTATCATACTGAATTTTTCGAGAAATAATAAAAACAAAGCATGCTTGTAATAATCGTATTTAAAAAAAGTATGTATATTTTGTTCCTTAAGTACAATAAAGAGAATAGGTCAAAATTATTATTATTATCAAAGTTATTTATGTCATATTTAATGTTGTCAAATTCCAAGAATTTTTTTTCCCCAAAAATATGGTGTAAAGAAGAAACAATAGACACTGACTGGGATTATACCTGGATGCCTACTTTGCCGAAAGATGGTGAAAACAATTTACAAGCAGAATGCACCTCTAAAAATGAAATTAAGAGATCGAGAACATATGAGAGTCCTGAAAGAAGCTTACATGGACATACTCCGAATCGAAGATGGCAGTGGAAAGATTCTTCTGGAAGATGGAACGATTATAGTGAGGAAATAAACGATAAAATGGAAGACTGTTACAGAAGAAGACCTGGGTCACCTGTTGTCATTGACTTAAATGGACGTTTGTAAGTAGTTCTTACTGCTGAATACATCTAACGAAATAAACATATTAAAGACATACATTTAAATTAAAAGATATTGTTTATATCCTGAAACGTATTTTAACTACCGCATGTTTTAATATCTTTTTTTTCTTAACCGACAATGTTTACAGGTCATATTTTAATTTTCATAGATGCAGGGTTATATTTCAAAAGAGGAAACAAATTGACACGCTTTCCAAATCAACAACAGATATAAGAATCCGAGAAGATGTTTAATAAATACTTGAGTATAGCCACAAGTTTTTGTCATCATTGATATTTGATGTAGTCATGTAATAAGAATAAAGTTCGAAATAGACTGTCCTGTTTCTCATTCAGACAAGAGAGTCATTTAAAAAACCGGAAAACACCATCGTTCTTTGTCAGATCATTTCTATGAAATTATATATCAACACATTTGTAAAATGTTAAGTTATTTAATTTGTAGTGTGCAGTTTTGTTTCATTTGATCAACTGTGTCTTATAGTTATAAAGACTGGATGTCTTGTCACCACACATTTTTGAATTTTAATAAAATTATTGAACTTATTATAATATGATTTGTTATTTTAAATCATATTATTTGGATTATTACTATCGAATGTGACGAAACGTGCAAAAGTATAAAAAAAAAGCGTCGTATATTTTTTTTTAAAATTATCCTTGTATATTTTGTAACAACATTTAACGCTTGATTCCCTTTATGCTACTTAGTTTTCCTGCAAGACAGGAGCAGGCAAAAACAAATAACCTTGTTGAAGTGAAAAAATTCATTTATTGAAGTAAATGACGAAAAGTAGTAAAACATATTTGAAAATATTACATATATTAATCACAATATTGCACAATCTGACCTCCGGCACCATAATGTCATTGTTAGATGATATACAATAACTTTCAATTCTGGTAAAATAGATATACAATGAACACGTGATGACCAAGCGCTCTGCTGATTGGTTGACAATAGTGAGGAAAGGGGTAAACCAAGTTACATGAGTACAACACTGTTAATGCATGGTATATAACTAGGTACAAAAGAGACATTGTTTGCTATATAAACGTGCTTAGTATGATTGATTGATTGTATACTGTTAAACGTCCCTCTCCAAAATATTTCACTGATATGGAGACGTCACAATTGCCGGTGAAGGGCTTCAAATTTAGGCCTATGCTCGGCATCCACGGCCTTCGAGCAGGGAGGGATCTTTATTGTGCCCCACCTGCTGTGACACGGGGCCTCGGTTTATACGGTCTCATCCGAAGGACCGCCCCATTTAGTCGCCTTTTACGACAAGCAAGGGGGTACTGAGGACCTATTAATAACTTAATATAAAGAAATGTACAAGAACATGTCACATAAAGGTGCTTATGTACTAGTAATTATAGGTTACCGTTATCAATTACGCTCCATTGTTTTAAAAAGATTAATTGTTGTATCTGATACACTGCGGGGATACCATCACTTTATGAAAAAAAAATTATAGAAGTCGCCATCACATGATTGACAAGAGTAAAAATTCTTCTTGATACCATTGCTTAGTGATTAGGTCTTCTTGAATTTCAATTGAAATAAATATGAGAAGATTCACTCCTTAAGGCTATCCCTTTTTGTAAATGATAAGAGGTCATTGTAATCGGTCTTTCTGTTTATTAAGAATTTCACTCAATACTAAAATACTCCAGCTTTTGGTTAAATTCTGAAGAAGACTTGTGACTGGGCAAATGGATCGATTTCTTTTCCCGGCGTTTCGGTGCCTGTCATGGTAAAAAGCCTTTACTGTAAAGAACTTCTGATAAAGATACAATTACTACCTTATCAAAATAGCAGAAAATAAAATAAAATCTTATCTGACAAAAAGCAATTTTAAAGCTTTGGATAAAGGGAGACACATCAGTCTAATGAATGAAATCTAAGTAAAGATGCACATTGCATTTTGATAATGCTTTTTTGTCATCCAATTGAATATATATCTGTGTATTTTGTTTTAGATTTCCTGTTGATAGCTAGGCACTAACAAGGAAATATATTTATTTTAAAAACTGAAACAAACACGAGGAGACTTGAAGCTTTTTAAAATAACATGAATCAAATGGCTACAATTAATATTGTTGTTTCGATGAATAAGTGAGGACACATTTTTCTTATGGCCGGTCGTATTGAGGAACATTCTTTGGCACGAAGATTGAGTAGAGAATCTAAGGAGCGTAAGCGATCCTATACACTAATTAAAAGCTTTACAATCAGGGTTACCATTTTAAAAAATATATTTTTTTGAATTTATTATTGTAGATTCAGAATTCTTTTTGTCTTCTCTCATTTCTAGTATATACGTATCATTTTTTCGTGGCAAAAATGTCATTATTCATTTAACTACGAAATTGTGTTTTACTTTTAAAACAAAAGTTTACTTTGTTATATTAAATGTTCATCGAGTTTATAGCATTTTTCATAAATAAAAATTGCAAATGTCGGCATAGAAATGAGCTCAATGATGCTTCTTAGTAAATGATGAAATAATTTCATTTCTATATTAAGTGAGCCAGATATAAGTATTGCTTTATTTTTTAAATGTTTAAAATGAAGATCGCAAAAGAAAACAAGCAGAAGGTCGTGGAGCATACAATCTTTTCATATTGGATACATCAGAGAGCATGAAAGGAGAAGGTTGCCGACAAATGCAGAAGGCTTTTACATCCATTATAGAAGGCATATGTTTCAAATAAACTCTTTCTTACCTTTTTGTGATAAGTAAGTTATTAGAATAAATAGCAGAGTGACTTATATAATACTTTTGTTTGTTTATAGGCTACGCAACACATTCCACGTTGGATGAAAATGTTGCAGTGATACAATTTGGAACAGAGGTTAAATATCTGCAATATTTTTCCAATAACTATGCTTCCTTGATGCGATAATAAGGTCAGAAAATGCCATTTTTAATCTGCCTACTAGATTTTATTACTTTTCGTAAAAATAATTCGGTTACATAATATCAATGATTTTCAATTATTCAATTAATTTTTTTTCAATTCAATTCAAATTTACAGATGATTTGTCATGTTCTGGGCCGTCGCCAATGATTGAAGGCTTTCTTTTAGCCATTCCTGCCTTGGAAAACGGACGTATGTTTCCTCTTTAAATTTGTATTATCTATACAAATAAAAATTAATGTATTTCACAAATGCTTTTGTTTATTCAATTTATTTATTCAATATATTTATATGAAATATATACAGATAACGAATAGTATTCAAGCTAAAAAGTCCATCAAGCAATACCAAATAGGAGCAGAGCAAAGACGGACCTCCGAAACATCAGAGATGGGATCAGGTGTTTTGTAGGAGTCTCAACTGTTTTAGGATCAGACGAGATGTTACTCAATATCTCTTTTGTATATCTTCGTTATGTATGAAAAATATTCAAAATTTTAAATACATTTTGATTTCTTTACCAGTTTCTAAACGTCTTTAAAAAAAATCAAACGCTGAAAAAATATATATATGAATTTTTTTCCCGAAAACGATTACATAAGAAAAACTACCCTCTGGTATCTTTCACAAATGCTTGGTAAGGTATATCAATTTTTCGTGAGTAAACATGTTTAAGTAGCAATCTTCAGTAAAATATTGGAAAACTTTATATATTATTAAGGAACGTATCGTTTGTTTTTAACAATGATATTTTGTTTTGTAAAATAAAATCCAACGTGACAAATAAATAAATGTTTTTTTTTATAGAGCGGTCCATCAATATCGGTCCCTTTAACTGTAGAGCTAGAGTGATACTTATTTCTGACGGCAAAGTCACTACCTCGACTGGCTCAGATTCAGAATTCGGTGTTTCTGAAAATGATGAAGATCAGGTTTCAAAATTACTTAATTTTTACGTTAAAGACTTCAATCAAATATTAAATAAAATGATATTACTTTATTTCAATTTTTCCACATATCTTATTGATTTTAAATGTAGAATATTTTCAGAATATTCAACTTTTTGATCTAGTGCGGCAAATAGGAAAAACAAATCAAATTACGTGCGTACCTGTCGGAAATGATCCAAACATTGTATGTTCATGTTCAATTTGATACCTCTTTTCCACAAAAGGAACTTTCTTTAACCAATCACAATTATCATATATTGTTTGTTTGAAACAATGATCAAACTGATTTTTATTAGTTGGAAATAATCTCAATGTATTGAGTAAATCAACAATAATATGACATATAAGTCAACACTGTACACTGAACAAAGAGATCATTCTTATATCAATTATAGTGCTTACTGGGATCCATTGCCTATGGATCTCGAGGAGGAAAAATTCTAAATCATGAAGAAGCCAAACAATTCGCGAGATATTCATTAAACATGGTACTCTTTATTTTATCAAATTTTAAATATTTCTGCCAATAGAATTTTATTTTGTTTTATACCTTACAAAACTTTAAAATAGAAGGATTAACGCGTTTCTTATTAATAGACGATTGCTGGAGACATTCTTGGGGAGGTACCGCCTACTTCCTGCACTATTGATGACGTGAGATCCTTAGTATATTCTACAAGGTTTCAGCATGTTGTCAAAGAAAGGGACTTGGTAAGTTATGGTGCATTCTTTTTTTCTGCAGGCAAGTATATTGGTTTGCATGTTCTATTAAAGGTGAAGAGAAAATAAGTTTATTCATTAAAAAAATTATTTTATTTCTCTAATTCAAAGGCTTATTTTGATAACATGGTGAAGTCTGAAACACTGTATACAATAAACTTCATTTATTTTTTACTAGTACCATCAAACTTATGTCTAAATTTTCTTACTTATTGTACACATTTTTTTTTTTCGAAAAATATACAAGTATTTAGGGAAGAGCTTTAAAATTTTTTGAAACCTTTGTTTAAAGTACAGCATTGTATCATTGTATAATTTCCATGTATAGGAAAGTTGTTCATTCATGTATTGCTTCTCAAAATTAGGAAGATGTGGTGGAGATTTTAAACAATAGGCGTGTATATGAAATGAATATATATCCAAATGAAGAACAATTGGAACGCCATGAATATACTGAACATGATGAAAGACTACCACCACCAGGAACGAGGGTACGGAGAGGTCCACTTTGGACGTACAATGATCAGAACTCCGGCGGATTTGGCACAATTATCGGCCATTGGTGTCATGGTAAGATTTGTCTAATTTTGACAAGAGAATTTTTTCCCGATTTTCTGAATTGAAATGTTCCTTTTATCTACAGATAGATGGGTGAACGTTGAATGGGACAATACATTGAGATTTCCTTATAAATATGACCCCGATGATCTGAGCCAATGTGGTGTTATCATTTGTGATGAACCTCGAATACTCCAAAGAGAAGACATTGCTGTAGGATGTGTCGTTAAAAGAGGTAAATTCTATAAAATTTCTATAAAATTTCTCCTTACCTGCATGGGTCCATTATCTCCTTTTTTCGTGAAATGAAATATATTATTTAAAATGAGCGCTTTAATGCTCGGCTGCCGAAACTGTTAATTTTGTTCACGAAGACAAATGTTTTTGTTTTCATTCTAAAAAAGCTTCTTTATTCTTGCCAAAAAAATTCATGTTTACTATTTAAGATTCATTTTCAATTAGTTTTAGTGCAAAATTGAATAAATGTGATTATTTCTAAATAGGTCCAGATTGGAAATGGGAAGATCAAGATGGCGGGGAGGGCAATATTGGAGCTGTTTATAGAGTTTAAGACGAAGTGGTGTATGTAAGTTGAAAATTTTTCAATCCAGAACAATTACTAACATTATAACGTAATTTCAATGGGTTATATTATTCAATTTACATGAAATTTGAAGTTTTCAGTTTTTTAAGGTTCGCTGGCCAAATGGAAATAAAAGTAATTACAGATTCGGTTATGATGAAAATTTGATATTGTAGTCTGGTAAGTGCTTTCTGAAAATAAACTCATATATTCAGAAAATTGTTTTCCGGTGACGGTATAGGTAAATCAGTCCACTTTATTTTGGTAAAGAAAATCAATCTATGTATGGCATTTAATCGAGAGAGTCAAATGAATATTGGTAAAATTTCATGATTATCCAGTGGAGTTCATTTTTTAAATTTTTGTTATCATAAAATCAGTAAAATTACTTAAACTTGAAAGAAACTAATTTTTAGAACAAAAAGGCAAACTGCATCGCTCAATATTTTTCCTAGAACTAGTAGTACATATGTATGTGTAGCTTTAAATCGAATGCAAGAGTTAAGTAAAAAGAAGTTTAAATTGAATAAGCTACATTTTAGTTTTTAAAATTCTTAAATGTATTTTAGTGATCCCTTTGAAGTAAACAGAATCGTCTCATCTAATAAATGCAAAAATCTTTCGAAACGCACCAGTGACAAGGATTTTTGTGCCAAAAATGGAAGTCAAGGTGAAACGAAATAAAAACACTAAATAAAAGAAAAAATTAAAAATCTAGAAATAGTATATGGTATAATTTCATAATTGCTCATACATGTATCAAATATTTTGCTTTTAATTTGTTGCTTATCAGGAAAACTAAGGTTGAATAATAATTTATCTATTCCGTTTGTCCATTTATTCATTAGAAAGAACGGAAATAAACCTAGAATCATCTGATAAAAAAGAAAGTGAAATTTCAATGGATGGTAAACAGAGAATATATTCTGAATCCATATAAGATTGTGAGGAGGATGAAAGTGATTTTGCCTGGGAATGGAAAACCGATAATGGTCAATGGAAACGTTTTTCAAAGACGGAAAATCAGAAAATTATTAAAGCATTCGAGAAGAATTCAAAATCAACAATACTAATGAAAATTGGCGAACAAATGTATGTTTAAAAGACCGCTCTGTAGTTCCTTTTTTACTATAATGTGCTTAATATCACTACTGTTTTTACTGATTCTTTTATTTTTATTTTTTATTTTTTATTTTCTTATTTTTTTTTTTTTTGCTATATAGGTTTAGAGTGATATTATCGAAGATGATGTTGCTGAATATATCAACGAGAGAGACATACGATGTGAGATGCCGTGAAAATTTACAAGATCTACAAGATTGACTTTTTTCGTTAAGAATTCCTAGAGAATTTAGCGAGCAATAAAATCACTGACTTCACTTATAAATTTCTGTCATTGCTTATCATTCTCATTATATTTCTTGTAAATTGATATCTAAGTATTTAAATTATTTAGTTGTGATGTACACAGAAAAGTAAAATATGGAGAAAAACTTGTTTTCTTTAGATTTAAGTAGCATCCATTGTATTTTTTAAAAGACCTAACAAGAAAATAATTGAAATTGCCAAATCATGATTTCTATGAAGTTAGTCACCGGAATGTATATTTGATATTTCTAATGTTCAGACTTTGTACTTATGCGACCAATTATTAACCTTCGCCATACCTTTTGATCCATGAAAAATAGAGACTTCATCTTTGGTATGCATATAACTGCTCTAATTAAGCTCTGTCGAATGACACCAAGGTCTATGACCTTGTAACCTTGACTGTGACTTGTATGCTAAAATAGCTTTTATCTGCAAACTTTAACCTTCGCAAATACTTTAAATCATGAAAGATAGAGACTTCATATTTGGTATGCACACTTTCCTAATCAAGTTTTTTTTAAATGACACCAAGGTCAATGGCTTTTTGACCTTGACTGTGACATATATGCTAAAAATAGCTTTAAAAAAAATAAGTTGCCGCCGGGCAGACAGTGTTTCACAAACACATTTATCATTTATTTGTCATTCACATTTGTGAATGAAAGCAAAGTCTGTGTTGTATAACACCTTTCGAACAATTTTGAGAAGTACTTAATCTCCAATGTAACCCCAAATAACCATCTCCAACAAAGGACTATTTCAACGAACAAGCATATTATTTTGGCTTTATTATTAAGAAATCACTGTCTTGTTTGTTGCAAACGCCATTATACCCAACAAACTATAATCATTATCCTTAAATTGTGAAATTGTTCATTTCTGGAACTTTGACGGGCGGTGAAAATGATTTTCTTTTCTGCAAACGCGGGGCTTTGTCCAAATTCAAGACGATCATTTATGCAATGTCACAAATTTTATCTGTATCATATCAATATTAAAGGTATTGGAAATGTTTTAAAACGGAAAAATAATAATAAAATCCTCGCAGTCAAAGTCCTGAAGTATCAATGATCTTTCTCCTCTACCCTCTCAACTTGTCGACATATTTTCTTTGTCATTTGCTTTTATAGATGTTCATACATGAAAAAACTAAAGTTTAATAACCAGAGGATCATTTTTTGTCAAAATATCCAACAACGTTAACCAGAATTATATAATGTGCCCTCTAAATCTACTCGATACATATTATATATTTCATATAATAAGATATATGAGTTCTATCTGACCATTCACACCTATGATGTTTCAGTACCATGTAGCTTATTTAACGGGTGGATATTTTACTTAAGGATGTTTTAATGCCTAATTTTTATTGATTTCAAAATTCCTTAATTATTTAAATATGTTAATGATATATTTCAAAAATATAATACTATCCTTTATAAATTATATACGCAATAAAATCTGTTAAGTGACTCCCTGTCTATTTATTCTGAGACCCTTGAATACTCACTTATATGACAATTGCCTAGTTTACATGTGTATAAAATGAACGATTTTATCATGCTCTAATATTTATCAAAATACATAAAATATATTTATATAAAATTCAAGCTTAGAATAGTAAAAGAGATAATTTCATTCGCAATATTGACACCTGTAAATTATTCCAGATTTTATTATGTGAACAGACATCAGGGCAAACTAATGAAACAACAACATTAAATTTCTTGTGAATCTTTATAATATCTATACTATAATATAAAACTACCTTTTTTCTAGTAATAGCCAATTTAACATTTAGAAAAAAAATTGTGAACATTACAAAATTATAACCATTGCCTGTTACTTTTTGTGACAATCCTCTGACATTTTACAAGACGGTCATCATATATATTGGATATTGGATGCTTCTTTGGGGGATGATTCTACAAAACACATAAAAATATGTTTCAATGACAATATCACTCCGGAAACAAAACTCATGAGATCAAATTTGATATAATATTTCTGAGAAAATATCATAAACGGATATCTAAATATGCAATGATTCAGTGTTGAGCACAAAAAGAGAATTGAATGTCAACTATTGTTTTTATGACGAGGAAGTCCTTGCATTTATTTTTAATAAACAAAAAGATTTCGATGTTAAAAAAGAATGAATTTTAAAATGTTTTTCGAAACCCGTATTTTTAACTGTTGGTGATTTTGAAAATCTTAAACTTTGTCTGTTAGTTATATCAAGGAATAGGATATGCATCGATCGGTTGATATGCAATACTGGAATAGTCGTGCTAAACTTGAAGCAGAGGAAAGTGTGTTTTTGTTTAAATATTTCTGTTATTGCATAAAAAAAAGCTTTTATATTCATATTTTGACATGATCTGCATATTTTTCGTTTTGATATTACAGATCAGAAACGAAAGTACCAGCATGGAAGAGGGGTATGTACCGTCTTTCTATTGGATATATCAGGTAGTATGGCAGGGGATGGGTTTCGTCAAATGCAGAAAGCTTTCGTGGATATATTAAACGGTATATAAACGGCATACATCTCATAGTGTGATGAAAAGAACTTTAAATACCATCTTATATGCACTTAATGTTATATTATGTTTTATGCCTAATATACTCTTCAAAAAAAGAAACGCATAGTAGGAACAATGCCTTGAAAATTTTTGATAGTTTTGTCATACCTTTTATTTTTGTATGGATACGATGTATTCGAGTGAAATGAATGATTTTTTAATGCAATTGTTATTTTTACTGCTATTCTACAAGTCACACAGACAAAAAGACCTGATTTTGCAAAATTTCCCCCAAAATTTTGATCTCAAATTTCATTTGTTGAATTCCGATACAATTCCTTCAGGTACAAAGGGGCTATCAAAAGCGGGGGTTCTCGATATTTTGAATCTGGTTTTATCTGAAAAATGACGCTTCCTAAAATTGCTGCATCTGAATGTTGCGTGGCACAAAAAGGAAAATGGGCGACTCGAAGCAGGGGTACCGCAATCTACAATTGCAAGAGGTTTTAATGTTTCACACAGACCATATCTAACCTATAAAACATAAACCATTAACATCGAACATCCAATGTTCGCAAAAAATATGGTAGACTACGTGTGACATCAGCAGCACAACATCACTTCCGAGGATTACGCAAATTGCATGAATGTAATGCAAGGACGTCATCTAAAGCATTAGCTATCCCTGAACTGCACAGATCATCTAAAAGATCATTTTCAATTGACTACCAATTATTGCAAGAGGATTATTCATGCCATTGTTCCGACCCCACAACACCCCAAATATCGACTTCAAAGATCTCAGATGAATAGAGTTTGACTACAGCAGCACTGCTGAACATTTTGGTTAACCTACTGGTCCAGAATGTTTATCTGAAAACCTCTTATAAGTTTAAGAGTGCTAATGGTTTTTAATGAAGGTTAGATAGATAACTGCCTCCAGGACGTTAAAAAAGTTGTTGGTGGTAGTGTAATGATATGGAAAATGGTATTATGAGAAAGTAAGATTGATTTGGCTCGAATTCAATGGACTTTGATGGATAAGGGTACTCTAACCATGTTCTACCTACACATACCCATTCAATCTCACAATACACAGCCACATATGGCTCGTTTGACACACCTATTCTTTCAAAGAAACAACAACCTGTTTCAGTCACAGTCAACTAAATCGCTAGATTTAATCCAAATTAAGCAGCATTGGACAAAATGGATTGACATGATTTGCCAAAGACAATCGCATCCCCAGACTCTGCAACAGCTGACTAAAGATCTACATTTGGAGTGGGAGCGTATTCCTATACAGCTTTTATTACACACATTTGCTTCCATTAGAAGCCGTTTCTGGCTATCATTTGTGTCTGCGGGGGGCATACCAGATATTGATCTTTAATGGTCTTAAACTGACTATTATTTTAAAATTGTTGAGTAATTATGACATTTAGATAGCATTCCTGTTGCTTACCACATTTCTGTTTTATCAATGCATCATTTTGCTAAATAATCTTTATGTTCAATGTGTCACTTAAATTCTACGATGCGTTTCTTTTTTTTTGAAGAGTATAAATTGCATATAAATGTTATATAGTTATTAAGGTCATCAAATATTATCTTCAAAATTGCAAACAAAAAGTATATGAATCATCAATATACATGTACACTAGGGGCTAACTTATGATAAAATCTATTTTTTAATTTAACAAAATATTTATTCTGCAAGAGATTGCTTTTCTTTTTTAACCTGAGGAAGAAATTGCTAAGCGATGTGCACTATTCATCAAATTTCATATCTTCTGTATGAAATATTTATCTACACTGAATCACGATATTCATTTTCGTTTATCGAAGTCGAATCTGTTTAAAATCTGCAATTCATAATATAACATAATTCGATCAGCTGAGCAATAAAAATGCTTCTTTGAAAAAACAATTACAAAAGTGAATAAATTAAATTTATTTTTGAGCATAATTATATATACATGTATGCACATAAAATACTCCTTTGTGTAATATGATTTTTCTGTTATTAAATCAAAGAAATCAGCGCTCATCCAGAGACAGATGAAAACATTGCAGTCATATCTTTTGGCAGGGAGGTCAAATTCTTACATTATTATTCGAACAACTATGCTTCTGTCAGACAATGTCTAGGTAGGGTATGACAAATGCATGTGTACAAGTTCATAAGATTTGAATTTGAATGGAGCATGTTGAACAAAATGATACTAGTACTGTAAATGCCAACTTTAAAGTTTTATCCTCCAATTCTTTAGCTGATGTAGAATGCAGTGGCAGTTCCCCTATGGAAGCTGGTATTCTTTTGGCTTTGTCCTGTTTGCTTTACGATGGAGGTAAGAATCTTTACTTTAAATCACGCAAATGTATGCCGTTAGCACTATGTACTGATAATAATACGTCATATGCATAGACGGAACATTCCGTAGTCAAATCCAATAGAAAAAAGTCCATGTTCATCTCCAAGAAAATTCAATGTCATATTTTAAAGTAAAATATACAAAATGCTACTATTCTTTTTACTCTTAATGATTGTTCAATTACATAAATTAGGATATTTCGTTTCATTCATTGCTTAATCTCATGCTTACTCACAATTTATATTATGAGTAAAGCGGCACACACCTACTTCTGACATCAATTGTGAAATGGATCTAGACCTACATGAGTAATTTCGTTCACAGAAAAAAATGAAGGAAAGGGTAACTGGTATTAATTCATTTTATGCCCATCTTCCTGATACTCGCACTAAAGGTTGCTCTGTTTGATGTAATATTACACTATCTGATACCAAACAACACCGTTTGAAGTTGAAAAAGGTCGTTTATTATCAAATGACAATTTTGTAAAACTATTACAAAAATGAAAATGTAGTTTGATAGATTTACATTTATAAACCTTGCAGTGATACCAATATCACTACATGCATAAAATGTTTACATCAAAGGTGGGGTAAGGTAAAAATGCCACTTACTGCCAATGACAGGCAGATGTGAACTTTCATCAGCAGTAATCCCCACCCAACCCTAGTGCGAGTCTAAATCTTACTTCGAAGAAGTATCCCTAAATTTCATACAAACTGGATACAAACAATGAAAAATAACACATTACCAACATACAAAGAAACTATTTCAACTCTTGTAAAGCAATACCATATTATTATGCATTGTACACAAACTTTGTTAGATGCATAATTACATCAAAACTTTACTACTTCTTAATACAACCAGATGCTCCTGTCATCATGGTTGAAAATATTTTATTCTAAGCCAGTGTCCTCTTTCCTGAAACATATAATGCTTCAAACTTGTTCACATATTTTGACAATTGTCCAAACCCTCATATTCTCTATTACAGGTTTGATATTTATTTTACAATCAGATGCTTTTGTCACAATGATTGGGTATAATTTGTGACACCAGTAATTAAAGCACTTGATTGACATCAACCAAACAAATTACTCACTATTTTATAGGAACTCAACTCAAAGTAGATTTGAAATGTCATGAATTATAATCTGACCAGATGCTCTTGTCACCATGATCGGGTATAATTTTGTGACACCAGTAATTAAAACACTTGATTGCAATCAACCCAACAAGTTAACAACTTACTCACTTTTTTATAGGAACTCAACTCAAAGTAGATTTGAAATGTCGTGAATTATAATCTGACCAGATGCTCCTGTCACCATGGTCATAACTCATTACCTCAACCTCACCTCGCGAGCAGTCAAAGGTTTACAAAGGGGATTCGAATGCACTTTTTGAAAGCGTCTGATGACCACCCCCATTGCTTTAATTTTTTGCTCTAGAACTCCATTGGAAAAAGCCGTTGTGGGCGCTTTGATTCTAAAGCTGTGATCTTTATATCGTTTACAATCTAACTCACACCAATTTAATGACAAACATAACTGATCTGTAAAATATTTCCATGACACCGGTGACCCATCCATGAAAGTAAAAAGAGGACCAGAAGTTGATTTTCGTAATTGAAAATATGTCCATAGGGCCTGAACAGGACATATTGTGTTATCTTTGCTGTCACTTTCCACGTGCAAAGTGTAAGATTGACCTTTACTATGTTTGAAAGTTTTTATAGTCACTTCAAACCCTATTGGGCAGTCTGAAGTATTTCCTAAAAATGTACAGATTGTACTGTCAATAAATGATAATTTCTGTCTTTTGAAACTGTAAATTCTCCAATCCTAAGCAAACAGTGAAATACCACTAAATTCACACTTTTCATAAGTACCTGTACAAAATATGAACTTGTTGTATATTGTAAAGAAGCTATCAGCTGTTTAAGAATGCTTGGTTTTATAGGTAACCTAGGGTCCACTAAGCTTGTCTTATTCTTGTTACCTTGTAAACATGTTTTCACTAAAAGTTGGGTCTTTCATATTCTTTGTCTTATGTTGAAAACTTAATGATGAAACATGGGTTGCCACAGTAGTACAAGCTAATCCTTGTGAGTAACAATAAGCTATAAACAAAATGACATCTTCTGCTTTTACTGGTACACCTTTCCTTGGCAAAGCAAAATGATGACACCAAACGATGGCAATATTCAATTGCCCTTTGATAAGTATTATGAGGTGATGATGCTAATGACTGATTTATTAGGTCTGAAGCTATTGATTCTAAACTTTGAGATTGTCCTCGTTGTAATGGCATGCTACAGGGTTGTTGTGGGAAAAATTTTTGTAGGGACTGTGGAATCTGCTGGCGAGAAAGATGATCAGCTAAAACATTATATAAACCCTGTACATGTCTTCCTTGAAATGAAATATTGTGTTTTAAACATTGCACTACTAAACGACAAACAAGAACCATGATTGACTTTTCTTTAGAGGTTTGTTTGCTGATGATATGCACAACAGCATCATTATCCGTGAAAAATAATAATGAAAATAATAAAACATCGATTTTCTAACTGACCTGCCCAAAGCTGAACTGCAAGTACAATGGAAAATAACTCCTTTTATTGTTATACGATCGGTTTTCCAGGTTTAAGGCAATATACCACTAAAATACTGATTTCGTAAATAACCACAGAAACCAATGTTACTTGCATCTGTGTACAACTGTAATGAGTCAGAATTGTCCATTTGCTCTGATGAAAACAGTGACTTGCCATTGAAATGCTCCAAAAACAAACCCCAATCATTTAAATCCGCTCAAGCTTCCTTATTCAATCTCTTATGATGAAAAGGTTGAGTTAACTCAATTTACAGATCAATTAGCCGCCTAAAAGCCCTTTCACAATTGGCGCACGAGCAGAAGCGACAAAATATTCATGCGACCGAATATTTTGTTTATGATCGTAAACTGTTGCCAAAATGATCGCATATGAAAAAAGTGTTCCTACGAAATTCGCACTATCTAAAGCGACTGTTGTGCATAAAATCTTGCGATATATCTTGCATCTAGATGCGACTGTTGTAGAATGAAAGAGAGTGTTGTAAGATAATGCTATAGTATTGCACGACTGATCAGGTAATTGGACGATTGAACGTGCGACAATACGACTGCTCGTGCGCTCATGCATTCCATAGTACGAATGTTCGTGCGAGTCTGAGGGCCGGGTATACATACCACCCGTTTCCGACGCTCTTCAGTTGACATAGTTAAGATGCTTATAATTATACACGGTATAATATATACCTGTTGCAAAGCATTGCAATTGAAGGTAATAAATCAAGCAATGGTAGTAAAACGTTGCAAGATTACATGAGACATGTTGAGCAACAGTCTCATGGTCGCAAATCACACACAAAGACAGCTGCGATTAATCTTACGATCTTTAAAAATCGTGCATCAGTCTTATGAGTACATAAAACGTTGTAAAACGTTCGTATTAATATTCGTGCGTTGAATTGCGATAATTTGGATCGCATTTGGTCGCGTCTGAATAGTGTGCATGTTGACTATTTTTGAGAAGATCTGATTCGACCACTAAAACACATGCAATGAATGCGAGACATCGTGCAACGTATGCGATAGTTCGTGCGAAGCTAAAATTTTCCCATCGCAAAGTGTTGTAAAGTGCTCGTGCGCCAATTGTGAAAAGGCCTTAAGAAATGGGCGTCCTGGAATGACCACTGAACAGGCGAAGTTTAACATACCTATTATATAGACTGTAACTCTAGTAATGTTATAGATTTTTTAGACTCGTGAATTTGTATTAGGTGTCTAGCTTTAGTTAACTTGTCTTGTGGTAAACATGACTCCATCAAAATAGAATCCAACTCAATACCCAAAAATAAGCGAAGTGCAGGGAAGGACAGTTTTTAACTCCTTGATTGGAATTCCAATATCCTAGAACAAAAACATGAACTAGTCTCCCATGTAAGCCTAACTTGTTTTCACATACCCAATGTACTGCAGTACTGAATTCTTCAAATAACTGACAAGAAAAACTAAGTCCCATAGGGAAAGTCTTATCAAAATAGTATTTATTGTCTATTGTAAAACCCAACAATTCCCAATCTGAACAATGTATTGGAATGATTTTATATGCATTCTGAATATCCAGTTTAAACAACCCACAATTTTTCCCATATATGCGCATTAAACCTACTGCATCTTCTACCTCCTGATATTGAACAGATTTGAATTCATTATGAATACCAGAAACCAAGAATTTAGACCTACTTTAGATTTACCCAAACTGATAGCCAATGCCTCACTATGGATTTCTGAATTTAATGTTTACTTTTGGGGCTTGATTTCACACTCCCCTTCTAAGTTTTCACTGATTTCAAAACCTTTATAATTATTCTTATTTTTGATCCCTAACAAATTTCAAAAATCAACAAATTCATTTCCCCTGATTTTGCTTTTTATCTTAGAATCTACACCGAGACCCAATGGCCAAATGATACTGGGATTCTTAACCCCTGCGCTAAGTGATAACTCCTTAGATGCTGTTTGTTCATTAGTACCTGAGTTATTTGGTAAAATTGCCATCTTCTGCTTGGCTTGAATGATTGTTGCTTGTTGGAGTGTCACTTGCAACTTTCTCTTGTTGTAAATTAACTGCCTTGTAACCACCCCCATAGTCTGTAGAGCTGTCATCACTCCTTTCGTTACTTCTGGGACTAAGACAGCAACTGACTCTTTATGTTCATCCCTGGCACTACTTGCATCTCTTTTTCTTTTCCTTGCTGGCCTATTACCGGTACTCATCTCTGTAAATGGATGTTACCATGTATGCCTAATTTATACAAATCCTGTCAAGAATTCAACCTATCTATGACTGATAAAATTATCAGCTTTTGATTAATGTGTCAAAATTATTGTTGATTTACTCATCCAAATATTAGCCCATATCAGGCAATAGGGTAAAATTACCCATTAGACCTGACTCTAGGGTAGTTCTTTATACAAATTATTGTTCATATCTTAAAATAATCTGTATAATTACAGTACACTAGTGAAATATAGCTACACAATGTATCAAGAAACCATTGCAATATCACTAATTGCCCTAGTGAAGCATAGCAATAGAATTATCGCACTTGTAACTGGATAAAATTAACAAGATTCAGCGCTAATGAAGACGTGATAAAATTATTACTAATTGCGATAGAATTATCGCATTTATAATTTGATAGAATTATCAAGATTCAGCACTGACAAAGACGTGATAAAATTATCACTTATTGTAAAGCATAGCGATAGAATTATCGCATTTGTAACTTGACAAAATTATCAAGATTCAGTAATACATTAAAATACCACTAATTGTTCAGTAATGTAGCAAAATTACCACCCATACTTGAACATGTGGCAAATTATCACAGGCTCTTCTGCAACTCATGCAGTAGAAAAAGTTCCAGACTTACTGTTCTAAGTAAAAATAAATGCTTGATCACAAAGGTCCTTTGCTGTATTTCCCACTCTTGGACTGGCTCTCTACAATGCATCTAATATGTGATTAAACAAAACTGCTGAAAGTATAAAATTTTGTCATATATGCATAATAAGTTGTTTTTTTAAATCATTAATACCTGTTTTGTAAGCTGTTCTAAGTTACTATGGTACTAAGGCTAAGGTGCATATACATCTAATGCCTGTTTTATAAACTTAAGATGCAAATTAACTATAATTGTTATATGGCTAAATGACATACAAAATATTTATCTAGCTTTCACTTGTACTATGTATCACAGCACCCCTGATTGCCCTGTAATATTTCACATTGCCAATATGGTTCATGTGTACACCATCACGAAAGTTATTCACTACTGAGTTCTTCAAGCCCTTCGACTTCCAGTACACAACCTGCCTTCTGTTTTTAACTTCTTCTTTTAAAAGTTGATTTGCCAAGACTATTAACTTATTATATAAAACAACTCGGCAGTGTCTGGTGGAATATCTTGGTAACAACTGACACACATATATCTTCTTAAAATGATATTTTAAAAACAAGTCACATGTCTCCATTATTTTTGACACAATCTCCCTAACCGAGTTCTCGTCAGCCTGCGGCTGGTCGATATCGTTTCCCGCAATATGTAAAATCAGCTTTTGTGGTCAGTTCCTTTGAATCTCCTCTTCTAGCACTCTAATGTCCATACTTCGACCTATTCTGCCCCCACTAATCCCAATGACCGAAATCGCTACGTTTTGTACATTAAATATATTGTTTGAATGTTGTCTCTGATTTCTCGCAGAATGATATAAGCGTCGAACGTGTGAGTCACCAAATATTAATACAGACATCTTGATGAAGGAAGAACACAGTACAAAACAATGATCGTTGGGACAACACAGGTTACGAATGATGAAAAATCGGCACGCACGTAGGCCTTCCACGTGTTCCAGGACCGTATTTCAAGTCTCGTCTTTTAACACTTACAAATGCGCTGAATTCCTTGGAAATCTAAAAGATCACCCTACGAAAAGTCCATCAAATGTATTAACTGTGCACTGGACACGCTGTAAGCCAACTTGCTTGTTCAAAAATAACATTGTATTTCCATACAAATATGGCGCCGCCACTGATTGTACTCAATCTGATACTGAGGCTATTCCAAAAACAAGACCGCACAAAAGTATTAGAGTTTTCTCGCTTGTCCCACTTTCAATAGACAAGAAATGGGCATAAAATTATTTATGAACATAAATAGCATTTATGAAACTGATAATAGTAAAAATATGATTAATGCCGCAAATCACGATTAAAGGATAAGCGGGATCTAGGCCTTTTGTCAAAATTTATGTTTACAAACAATTTAACATGGCGGCACACATGCCCGATTTGAAGTTCTAATCATGCAATCAACATTTAAAACGGGCATGAATCTACGATGAATTTGACGATTTCTATCAGCCCTAGAGAAACAGTAATTCATATTTTAATAAAATTTGCTTATTACAGAATACTTGCTTTACCAACTTTCTTTCTCACTTCAATATGTCGTCTTCCTTTGCAGTCAAAGCTGCCGCTGACGGCGATCGAAAGTTGTTGAATGCCCATCAATGGCACCACGCTCGCTATTATTTGTGGTTACCATAATAGCCGAGTAGTTTCGATTGGGTATTATATTGAAAATGTTCAATTTAGCGATTATAACGTGGACAATGAATAGGAAACGAATACCTCTTAATGCTAGTTTTCTCACAAATAAAAAAATTGCATTTTATTTCATGATTTGCCCGATTTGATGAAATTCAGGAGAACTACTTTGTATATCGGAAGTTTCTTCTTGAAAGTTGTTTGGCTTTTTGTTTACATTGTCTATTTATAGTAACTAAGGCGATCATGACGCCTATATAGCCAGGGCTATGCTTTCAGCAAGCCCGGCTAAAAAGTATATACAGAATGTGAACAATCGGTTACGGTAACATTGAGTTCAATATATTTTATTTCATAATTCTGTGATCTTATTGTAGGCCATACTGCAGTTTTTGATCACAACATACATGTTAGAGCTAGGTTTATTATTATTTCTGATGGATGGCCATCTACATCTGCTGACATCGGAGGTCCAGAAATCGACAAGAATCGTTTTACGATGGAGTAAATATAATTCTTGATCAAAACAATTTTCATTCTATTGCAAACTATTCGTAATCAGTCCTACAAATTTTGTTTTCAGCAAAAAAAAAATACTGTACTTCATTCAAAATCAACTTCCCTGGACTGTGTTTATAAAGAATTTATGTTTTTGTTATTCCAGACTATTGCAGGAATACAAGCATTAATCAAAACAGTTGGAAGAACTAACCCCATTGTTTGCATTCCCGTGGGTTCTGATCCAAATGCTGTATGTCAAAACTTAAGAAACACTTTTAAATTTTCTCTTTTACCTTATCATATGAAATTAAGTGTAATTAATATACTTCTTGGAACATTCTTGTAAATGTTTAATTCAATTCAATTCAAATATGCAGCATTCTTGAACAAAATATTTCTTCTTAAGCCAGGTATTCTTAGAAGACCTGATACACCTATCTAGAAGAGGAAGGCTTTTTAATCATAGCGATGCCCGGCAATGCGGACCGGTCTCCATATCGTAAGGTCATAAATGTTTGCTCGGGTTTTTTTTTTCAATATGAATTTAAAGCAACAAAAGATGATTTGATTTCATTCTAGAAATTGACAGATCTCATTTTGGATGAGAAGGCAGCAGAGAAAATTACACGTGAAGATATTGAGAGAATCGTTAGATTTACCAGCGTTAGGACTAACTTTACTGAACATGATTTGGTATATCTATTTTTATTGCTTATTCATAATTATTCGAAAATAAAGTTTTCATGGAACAATAATTCCTTTACACTGCAATAATTGATGTTTGTGATAGTAGACATAAAATATCATAAAATCAAATTACCTACCATTTTATATATAACCGTGACCCTTTTCACTAAATATCTCGACGAAGATGAAAATTTCTGTAATTTTATGGTAAAATTATTTATCCTTTTTATGCGCTTTGACCAATAAATCCGGGGCGTATATTGTTTTTGTGCTATCTGTCTGTTTAACTGTTTGTTTGTTTGTTGTCAACCTTCACCTTCGCCAATTTTTTTAACAGTGAGAGATAGAGACTTAATATCTGGTATGCATACTTCACTAATTAAGCTCTTTCAAATGACACCAAGGTCAATGACCTTGTGTCTTTGACTGTGACCTATATGCTAAAAATAGCTTGTTTCGAACTTTGTTGCCGCCGGGCGCATAGTCTTTCACAAACACATATTGTTTTTAAATATTTTTATAAAGTTAAAGAAAAGGAAGATTTTTAAAGTCCTACTACAGCTTAGATACTTGAGGAATGGGAAAAGTTTCATATTCAAATCTTAAGATTTTTTGTGAAAAGGACCACTAGATTTTAGGTATGATTTTTTGATTGATTTCACCCATCCTTTGTTTCATATGGTTAGGATCGGTGATGTTTTGATCAGTGTTTCCACTACTTTTGTCCCTTGCTTCAGCCGATCAAATTTAATTCAACGAGACATCCGACAGATTTGAGTAAGTGTGGGCAACTATGCTCTGCATAACTTTGCTTACTTTGAACAAAAACTTCTTGTGATTCTTCCTTAGACGTTTGTTCTAGCATATTTAAAGCACATGTAAGAAATACAATAGTTATCAAGGAAATATGTTTAGTTTACTATCTGCAGAATTATAAGAAATTTTTCTGCGAAATAATGACCTTGTTGAATATACAAATACTCTAAAACCTTGAATCAATCCAAACGTTGAATACTATTTATAACTTGTGTCCCAAGGAGCGCATGTATCGCCTGCTTTAAGCTTCTATAAAGATGTAACTAAATCTAAGAGTGGTCCGCTTTAATATGCTACTAGAATATACAGTCAAAAGATCGAACATGATAGTTGATATATGCACAAAGCAGTACAATAATAAAGTAGGTCAAAGGACAATATCAACTGTCATGAGGTCGGAAATCAAGGCAATTTACAAACGCCAGAGAGTCAAGTTTGCCAAATTTGCAAAATATCAAGTCCATATCTCTTACAGTTCTTGAGATACAAGACATACAGACGGACAAAAAGACAGCTGGACGGACAGACAGACGCCGGTTAAAGTGATCCCTTAGTGCCTCCCTGCTCCGAAAGCGACACAAAAAGGGTCTAACAATTATTTTATAATGTAGTTTTTTATACTTACAGTGTGTTTTTCTTATTTCATGTAAATGTTTAATTTATATTGTTAAATAAATATGTGTTTAATATTTTTGTTAATCAAACATTAATATACTTTTTTCCTGAATATTTAATTATAATAAATAGTTTAGATTTATACAAACCAATCACTGCAGAAGACCTAGAAGATGATGTGAACACTGAACGCTACCCAAATGTTCCAGTAATTGGCACCAGGGTAAAACGAGGACCTCATTGGACCTTTAAAAACCACGATAGTAATGGACCCCGAACAGTAGTAGGGCACTCTGAAAGATGTACGACTCCATTGCAAAACAAGAGCCCAAATAAACATACATAAAAAAAACGACATTATATTTTTTTTATTTGAGTTTCATTAAAATGTTTTGTAACACTTATCATATTAGGCAAAATCATATTTTTAGTTGGTTGGGCTATCGGGAATGGGACAATGGACTTAAATTGGAATATCAGCATGGATTCGATGGTACGATAGAAAAGTATGACATTGCGTCCTGTGAAGAACCAAGAATTCTAAAAAATGAATTGATTGCAGTTGGTTGTCTAGTTTCTAGAGGTAGTAAGCTATATTTTCCTCTGCCATTTTCTAACTACTCTTCCTTTTTGTGTCTTTCAGATCTTTCTAGAAAAAAATATTTGGAAAGAAAGAGAAATATTAAAGACAATCATTCTCGTTTACTTAAGGCCCTGACTGGAAAAGGGGAGATCAAGATGGCGGAGAAGGAAATATTGGAACGGTATATCGAGTCAAACTAGAGGCTTTGGTTTATGTACGTAACGTAGATTTTATAATGAAATTCTTCTTCCAGAAAAATCAAATTACACAAACTTAATGCAGAATTACCTCAGTTTAATTTTTTAAAACTGTGTAACAAACGACATTTCTGAATGAAATGAGCATTAGTCTCTACATACTGTGTTAATTTATGATGTGTTTTTAAAAATTGTTTTAAAATTAAAATTTAAATTTAAAATCATAGGTGAAATGGCCAAACGGCAACCGTTCTAACTACAGATATGGATATGAAGATAAGTATGATGTACTACTATGGTAAGAAATTTCTTACTTTGTTCTTAGTCAAAATAATATCATTTTTATCAAGTTTTTTTTTATAGTTTTTACTTGACAAATACATGTTATCCAATGATAATGTAACGATTTTGATTTTGTATATATTTGAAATGTGTGTTTATCTATTTGTGGTTTTAATTTACTCCGACCGGAAGATTCATTTATCATTATTGTATGTTTAAACTACATTTAAACATGTTGTTCATAATTGTTTTACCTTATTTATAAGTCATGTTGTCATTTCACATGTTTACTTTCGTTTTATATTACTTCCGGTCGCGGGAAATTATATACAAGTTTTACCTAGAATGTGTCGTGATTTCGAGGTTTATAACGTCACGTTGGGTCGTGCGACGTCACTTTGTGTTAACGTTTAGATTTAGGAGTCAGTTAGGATTTTTAGATCATAGTGAACGGACGTAGATTATTTTTAAGTGTTATTTTGAAGTGTCAGGCCAGACCAGTGGATTTATTTTGTAGTCGTTACCAGACTATTTAATTGTGAGATATGTCCAGGTAATTTAATTGGAATCTGTGATAATTTATTTATTTTTATTTAGGAAATTTCGTATTAGGAATTTACTTCAACTGTATCTGAACTTTGGGGGATTCTTTGAATCTAGCAAGTGACGTTGCGTGACCATATTTTGAAATATAAATTGTTGTTAATTTATTAAATACCATTATTAAATTTTGGAATATCAGAATATAACTTTTGAAAACTTTATTATCTTTGTGTTGATTTCTTTAGTACAAAAACCGCTACCAGGTTTATTTACATTTCGCTACCAGAAATTGTAAGACCAGATCTTAGCCGCGACCAGGCTTATTCATTACAAATACCAATTTGGTAATCAATAATTATTTTATCCTATCTTAACTCGTAACGGCGAAAACGTTACATTTTGGTGGCAAGCGGTGGGATAGGATAAAATTAATTTGTGCAGGAAAATTTGTTATTCTTGATTTACACTTGCTAGATTTTCCCCGGTGAAAAAAAATGGCAGAATCCCGTGATAGTAATGTAAACCCCAATAACCAGGGTGGGGGTGAACCAAGTCCTGATATTGAGACTAAAGTGAATTCTATGCAGTCCCAGATTTGTGATATTTCTACTGTGTTACAGAAACTTACAAGGACTTTAGATCGTTTGGTTGACAAAGACCATGACATGACAGACTATAGAAGTGAGTACAGTGATTACAGAACGATTGACAGAGTGAGTGAGCCTGATGACTATAGACATATTCTGCCCAGTGACGCAAACCAGTCACATTTTCGTTCGTCCGATACGCGAACACAGGTACACCCTCATAATGTTTTAGATAGACCATCGGATTTTAATCCGTTTAGACCAAATTATGAAAATCAAAACCAGACTCGACAGACTGTCAGAGCAAAACCCGACACTTATGACGGCAGATCTAGTTGGACAGATTTTATCACTCAGTTTGAAATTGTATGTCGGTTAAATAACTGGTCCAGTGAGATTAAGGCTCTACAGTTAGCAGCTTGTTTGAGAGGCTCAGCCAGAAGTGTTCTGACTGATCTTAGACCCCATCAGCTTGACGATTATTATGAGTTGAAATTTGTTCTCCAAACTCGCTTCGAACCAAAGAATCAAACTGAAATGTACCGCGCAGAAATGAATGGTCGGTATCGGAAAAGAGACGAAAGCCTCCCTGAATTGGCCCAAGATATAAAACGATTAGCCAGACTTGCTTACCCCACAGCCCCGTGTGAAGTTAGGGATACTTTAGCATATAAATGTTTCCGCGATGCCTTACATGACCAAGATATGGAATGGGCGATTTGTCAGAGCGCGTCCGAAAATATCGATGAAGCGTTAAACCTCGCGTTGAAATTTGAAGCTTTCAAAATGAGCAGAAATCGGAAGTACACAAATACTCCACATTTGCGTCACCAGCAGGAGATTTGTGACCAGAGCTATCAAGACCTGTATGTAATTGGTGAAAATTCCCAGAACAATGTCTCGCGATCAGACCATTCAAATAACAGAAATGAGACAAAGAAATGTTTCTATTGTGGGAAACCGGGTCATTCTAAAAATAAGTGTAGAAAACGCCAGTATGATCTACAATCGGGAAAATTAAACATTTCCTCCCAAGGAATGAACGACAGACCAAACTTTGCGGAGAGGTCCGAAACCTCTGAGAATATTCGTGTACGTGATTGCGCTCAAGGTCCTTTAAACGACCAGAGGCTGAGCCTGTAGGTCAAGTCTCAGCCTGTGATACTAAAACCCAAACTTGTTGTGAACCGAATGACAGACCTAAAGAGCAAATATTTGAAAACAAAGAGGCCCGCAGTGATAGTTTATTTGTTGTTGCAAAATTGAATGATAGAAAAATAAATTGTTTGATTGATACTGGAGCCTCAGTTTCTGTGTTACATAGACGAATTTTTGATGAAATTTCGGGGAATGTAAAGCCGAGTTTGAATAGAAATTGTGGGAAATTGAAAGTGGCTGATGGTGAAATGATTACCCCGGCGGGAGCCGCCCAGATGACTTTTATTATTGATGGTAAATCCTATAGCTATAGGATGTTAGTAGCCGATATTGAGGTACCCGCGGTACTAGGATATGATTTCCTGAGGGACAATAATTGTGAAATGAAACTTGGTGAGGGTAAGCTCAAGTTAAATGGTGAATCGGTTAATTGTAGACTTCACAGCCAAATTCAGACCTTATTCAAACTGTCATTGACCGAAAATGTGGTGATACCTCCCTCAACAGAAATGATAATTCCAAAGAAAATTTTGGGAGATCAGCCCTTTGGGAAAACAGCTGTTGTTACTGATATAGGTCCGTCTGTGTCAGGAATTCTAGTCGGTAAAAGTGTTTTTGACCCAAATAAATCTGAAATACCTGTGCGTGTTGTCAATGTTTCTGATACTCCACAGACCATTTACAAAAATACGGTTGCGTCAGAATGTGAGATGGTTCTTGAGAGTGATGTAGTTTCATTTCAAAATCAATCTTGTGATAAAATGAATGCACATACTTTGAATAACCTTGACCTTTTAAAGGTACCAGAAGACAATGTGTCTGTTCCTGACCATATCAAAGTTGTTCTTGACTCATGTAGAGACAATTTAAGCGATGTACAATTGAAGAAAGTGTGCAATATTCTTCGTAATGTGTGTTTATCTATTTGTGGTTTTAATTTATTCCGACCGGAAGATTCATTTATCATTATTGTATGTTTAAACTACATTTAAACATGTTGTTCATAATTGTTTTACCTTATTTATAAGTCATGTTGTCATTTCACATGTTTACTTTCGTTTTCTATTACTTCCGGTCGCGGGAAATTATATGTAACGGCGAAAACGTTACAATAATAAATGCCAATCATTTAAAATAATTTTTATTTAGTGATCCATTCGAAGCATCATATCATTCCAAACAACGATCGAATCATTTTGAACCTCCTAAAGGTAATACGCAAACAATGCAGATTTGATTTGGATATTGGTTCTATCTAAAGAAGATTTTAGCAAGTAAGATTCTGATATTAAGAGTTGCTATAAAGGTATTAATAAATATGGTTGAGTGTCCGTTCTAGCGGCTTTCACGGAACGCAGCTACCGCTAAATTAAGTACAAAGCTAAATGTCTTGCACACATACAGATAAATAATAATGTCAAATCCATGTTACGATTAGAAATTGATTTCAGCCTTATATCGTACACGCTAAATAAAATACATTTACATGATAATTCAGTCTTTTAAGACAGTTATATTATGTAAAACTACGTGACTGTCTGTCTCTTTCCACTTTCTTTGGCGTTTAAAAATGGGATCCAAAAACTAAAATAGCTTATTTTTTATAAAGATGATAAGAAATGGACAAGAAGAAGTGAATCGAAATCCTATTCAACAGCAAATGGTGTTGACCACTCACAATCTCACAGACACATAGAATGCAGATCCAAGAATATTGAATTGGACGAGTCATTAAAATGTGAAATATTGTATGAGTGTAACGAAAACAGTTCATGTAAACAGCCAATGGACCGTAGATGGCAGTGGAAAGATTCTAATGAAAGATGGAACGATTATAGTGATGAAATAAACGATAAAATAGAAGACTGTTACAGAAGAAAACCCGAGTCATCCGTCGTTATCAATTTACAGGGACGCCTGTAAGTAAAATAACTGCTTAGTTTGGTTTAAATACTAGTGAAAGAATTTAAAGTTTATATTCATTATGGTAAGTAATCATTTGACAAATCTCGTATACATTTCATAACCGATAGGTTTTAAATGATTTAATTCCATCTTTTTTTTTAAATGTTATGTAATCTATTCAGTCAAACTGAAGATGTGTCTAAACTTGAATTGTTTTCTCCTTTAGATGCAGGATTATTTTTGACAAGAGGAAACAAATTGACACCATTTCCAAATCAATAACAGATGTTAGAAGCAGTTGGGACGATTAAACATTAACGAATGTTTTGAGACATGATAGCTTAGATACACATTGTATGTCATAAAAATTGTAGTAGTATAAAACCGTATAAGTGGAAATTTTAGCGAGATGCAAATTTAGCGATTTGTCCTTAAAAACTGGTAATTTATTTTTTGCGAGATGTTATTTTAGCGATTTCTAAATGCACACTATAGAAGCTATTACAAATAATACGCAATTAATTTTTAGCGATATTCAATTTTAGCGATCTCGACACCCTCGCTAATAATGCCAAAATTAAATCCTCGCTAAAATTTCTACTTATACGGTAATCAATTTAGACATTTAGTCTTTTTGTGCGAGATATATGTTATAATAACATTTGACGATGTAAAATGATATGTATACTTTCTTTTTTCTTATAATATGGATGTAAATTAACGTTGACATTCATATTTTTATGTTGATATTATACATGTAGGAATACCAATATTTTCACTGAAATTTGTAAAAAGGTTTGGGAAAAAGAACATAAATACTTGATATTTATATAAATCATAATTATGGCTTTCTCTTACGTTTTTTTTTTGTGACCTTACTTTTGTATGTTAAGCATTTATTGAAAGAATATTACTACATGTTGTTGTCTGTGTGAACACAAAACCAGTCTACAATCGTATACCTCTAACCATAAAATATCAGATATTAATTGCATTGAAATATAAATTATGTAATAAATTTGTAATCAATTCTTCATTATTCATGCTTTGAATTTTAAGACAATTTGTCAGGTCTTTTGCTACAATGTATTTATGTTACTTTTATTGTAGTGCATTACCGTTTGTCTCCGAAATTGCAATTTATTCGACTTTAAACAGCTTATTTTCTTAATTCATTAATACGTTTTATTCCGATAGCAAAGCCTTACATTTTCTTTAAAAAGGTCATTTTGAAATGTTTGACCTGTAACATTACTTCGCTTTGTGGGACATGATTATCCAATAAGTATACTCTGGTCAAAGGAGATTATAAAATTTGTATAATTTTTGCAGAAAATCAAATTCAAATTCGATACGCAGTTGTCCAAAAAGTTAGTGGACAATGACGTTTTTGTTTTTAAAAAAGTGGTTCTATATGCATCTTTTGTATATCAAAATATTTCTTATGCAAAACCAAGTCAGAATGATTTATTATTTATTGATGAAACTTAATTTTTTGTAAAAATCGGGGTCTTTAAAGAACACAGATTGTGCGCACAGATTAGTCTGACGTTAGCTAATTTCATTATAACGTCAAACATTTTGGATTTTGACTTAACACATGTTCATGGACACACACTACATTTCTTTTTTAAGGCGCAACGCACTTTAAAGTGCTAGCAATAAGTTTTACGTATAGATTATAATTTATTTATTTTTTAAAATTCAGAACAATGCACAAAAATTTACGAGCGTCATCTAAATAAACAGTTTTTATACACAAACTGCACAGCCCAGTCAGACGCTGCGCTAGATTTATAACAACGTCAAGAATAGAAATCTCCATTTTCAGTAAATTACATGTATTTTTAAATTCTTGTATTGTCTTCAATTTTGTACAGTCACACAGTTGAAAAATCGTATATACCAATTTCAAATCAATACACTAAATATATTTCAATAATTTTGAGTTGTTTTAACAAATATTTTGTCTCTTACGTCGTTTCAACCGTATTAAAACTTATTTTTTGATCGGACGCTGCCCCGTGCCAACGAGTTTTGACACATACATGTATTTGTTAAGGTTTTTGTTTATTATTTGTTCTGTTTATATAGTAAGCGATATTTAATAAAAGATTTCATAGAATGATTAAAGTCTCTCTTTTTGTGTTGCATAAAATCTATATTAATTTTTGACTTGTATTATATAGAATATAATTGTTTTAATCCGAACACTTTATATTAGAGTTTATGTCATTTTAACCTTGGTCCGTGTACACTATCTGCGATCTTTAAAGACCCCGATTTTTACAAAAAATATTACGTTCCATAAAACTTAAATCATTCTGACTTGTTTTTTTTTTCATTAGAAAAATTTTGATATACAATAGATGCATATAGAACCATTTATTTTCACAAAAAAGTCATTGTCCACGAACTTTTTGGACAACCCTGGTACATTACAATTAATCTAAATAAGTACTACATCCGCCAAGCAAGCACACAATCTCAAAATTCAAAAATATGCAAAAACAAAGAAAGTAGTGATTTTTTCATCTTATCGAAATCAAAAATAGAATAAGAAAAATGAGGCATTGGTCTATTTTTCCTCATATAATTTGTATGTGAATGTTACTTTGCAACAATGTTGCACATTCATCCATTGATATATTGGCTCTAGAGATGTATATGTTTTAATCAACTTACAATAAGTCATACAGTTGTAATTTACCTTTGACTATCTCGGGAAAGAAGTGAGTATTTGGAAAAAATGTAGATTAAAAATATATTACTCATCATGTTTACCAAAACGCAACAGCCTGTAAAAAAAGATACACTTGCAAAATAGAAAGCTCAATAAAGATCAAATTCATTTTCCTAATTTGTGTCGTTTTTAATAAGATAAACAACATATCATGTACATAATATCATAATGTTGATGCAATTTGTTACATTTATTTGTTCTATACAAACATTGATACAAACCTTAGAACATATAAAATGGGTGCCGTTTTCAGAATATTATCCCTCGTGGCTAAAACAGGGAGGGGCAATGGCGCCCTGCAGGTTAACAGTACTGTGTATGGTAGCACTAATCGGCGTCTTAATACAAAGTATGTATTCCTCACCTTTTCCCTCCTTCTCTCTCTCTCTCTCTATTTATGTGAGCGCGTTTTTTTTATTTCGCATATCTCAAGCAAGTAAAAAAATATTATTCGTAAGGAAGTTTTCAATTATAAATTTTAATTCAGAGTAATGTTACCATATACAAAACTTATTATGAATTGATGTTTAATGTTTATTTTAGGTTCTTCCAGCAAAAAAGTTGAGGACAGGGGTACTAATGTCAAAAGTCGTTCAGATCTTGGTAAGGAGCATTCAAATTGATGCTTTTCGTTTCAAAATAAAAATAAAAATATTGAATTAAAAAAAGATTATAATTTTCATGAATTTACACCTTAATTCTAATAGGAATCTTTTAATAAGACAGATTTTAGTTAATTGATATTTACCTGTATCAGTTAAGGTAGGAACCGCGTTTCTTTTAATTGTCTGTTTTAACTGTCGCACATTAGTAGCCGTGAAATGAATCTATATAATTATATTTTAATGTCTGAGGCATTTTCTCCATATTCCAATTGGAAAGAACAAATAAAGAATAAATAAATATTTAAAATTACTGTCAGATAATGAATGTTTTTATTGCACTATTTCAAATTGAATTATTATCATCAAATTTGAAGACATAGAAGAAGTGCCAGGAGTCGATGGAAGTAAGAAGGATGACGACAAAGAAGGTATCGAACTGTTTGTTTGTCGAATACTGTTTATTTAAAAGTAAAATGTTGGGTCCATATATAGTTGATAGAGTCTTCTATCTACTTCTTCAGGAGAGCTGACATTGATTGACCGAGCCGTGAAAAACACAGGTTTAACAAAAGGTAATGTATATTCTTTCAAGATTGTTCCTTGCAAAAAAAATCCTACTTACCGGTATCATATGATGATTGTAATAGATAACAATAAACCTCCGACTTTTTCAAATAAAGAATGTATATAAAATAAATATTTGTTATTTAGAAGAAACAAATGTAAAAAGTCATAATCGGCAATACGGGTTTTTTTTTTATTCTAACTTGCATTGAAACTGAATTGTGAATAATGTATCAGATGAAATCGAGGAGGTAGAAAAGCGAGTATGGAGAAGAAGATCTCGGCGTGGAAGACGACGCAGACGCTCTCGACGAAGGAGATCTAGACGTAATAGAAATCGTCGAAGGAGAAATCGAAGAAATCGACGACGGAGAAATCGAAGATGGCGATCCAGACAAAGGGATGGTCGAAGAGGTTCCAGAAGAAAGGGATCCAGTGGCCAAAGTGGTGGCGGTGGAGGGATTGGATCTCATATTGGATCCGCCATTTCTGGGGGACTTGATGCAGTAAATAGCGGTAATTAAGAGACAAGTTCATCGTACAACAGGTCAAGGTTTTTTTTTTTGTTTTTTTTTTTAAATAAAATCTGCCTTAAAAACTTTTCTTAACCATAAAGTAAAACAATTTCATATTTTTGTCAGCTTTAAATTAACACAGCCTTTTGAGATCTTTTTACACTAAACGTTAATGATTTGATTAACTACTGAGTTGAATTTTTGTTTTCCATTTTTTTGTGGATTAAAGAAATATTTAATCATAAAAATTGCTTAAAGAAATTAAGACAATTTCTATAAGCAATTTTTATGATTTAAAAAATTGAATCAAAGGCTACCTTGCCTTGGTTACAAAGACGTTACTCCTATAATTTCCCACTCTTCACTTTTTAATCGGCCTCAGAACTCGACATTCTGGTATTACATGTATGAGGAGAGCAGAATCAGCGAAAACAAATATTCTCATTTTATATTATAGCAAACAACTTTGATAAGTAATATGTTGTTTAATTGCAAGTATTCAATGGCGTCTATTGGACTTTTGCGAAGACACTGACTTTTACAGTTGAGGATTCCTTGGACATTTAAACGTGCGTTACATGTATGTACGGAGGTACTAAATTGAAAATAAATAAGAAAACATACCCTGAGGTGAAAAGTTATTGTATTCAGGGTTTTAAAATGATTTATCAAACAACAAAATATAATTGAGGGTATAATAACATTTATTAAGATACTTTATTAACGAGAAATAATATATCCTTTATTTTCAATAACTTATAAGAAATGAAATAATGAAGACACATTTCGGTTGGAAAATTCGGCAGGAGTTAGTCAAAACTGGAATGGAGAGTTTTGAGGGTAGGAATGTTGCCGTTTCCTTCCTAGACAACGTAATATGGTCTTTGAAATAGCTCCCGTATATTTTTTTTGGTGTAAAAGTAAGCCGTCAACTGTAAAAGTCAGTGTCTTCGCAAAAGTCCATTAATGGCAGTTTTTGAAAATATTGATGTAAATGTGTGAACATTTAATTAAAATATCAATGAAGCTAATGATCTAAATTAAGAAGATTTTTATATTAACTTTCCTTTCGGTTAAATATTGCAACGAAAGGAAGCTTTTTGTATTTTAAATCTATTATACAATATTTTATATCTTTATTTACAATTTTATACCACAATTAAATGTAAAAGTAAAGTTTATTCTTTTAAAATGTGTTTGGACTTGTATGCAACATGAATTGTGGATGAAATGAAATCACAGAATATGAATATGCCTTCAAAATTTCTGGACTTTCTGACTTGTGTGAAATTTATATTTTTTGATTGTAGGTTTAGATCTAGCAAACAACCTCAGTCCCGGCAATGACGACAATTACCCTGACGATGCTGATCAGAACACGGACGAGGAAGACAATATTTACTAGACTATGTATCACTGATTCTCAAAGTATAGTCTCAATTCGATTAGATAATGTACCATGTTTTAAGAAATATAGTATTTCTAATAAATTTTATTTTCTGCCAGTCATATGAACCATTGTTGATTGTTGATTTAAATACAATTATAATTGTTTGTTGTAACTTAAATGATTGTCTTGAAAAATCGCATTTTACAGCAGAAATCGATATTTACGTTAGTGTCGCGGATCATCGTGTAGTTTTTATTTTAAACCAAAAAGTAGTTTTAAATCATTTACATATATTTTTCTTCGTAAGATTGTCCTACATTTGAGATATATTATCTGAATGTCAAACCCTTCACACATATGCGTGTCACAAATTTTTAAAAATTTTAATATATTTATCAAATTTTGATGTCGCCGCAAAATTATTACTTCTCTATTTGGAAATTCAAAAGGACTGCTGAACTGACTCATTAGGATTAAGTTGTGACATCTTAACATCATGAACACCTCTTCTATTGCATGGAATGATAAAAAAGACACTGTTTATCTGTATTTATCAAAAATGGCCCCCCTTTTCTCAAAAGCCCAATGGTTAAAAAATTCATCGATATTTATGTGTAAGTATTTATTCACAAATTAAGTAAGAAAACTACAATGTTTCCTATGGGTTAAATTGCCTTACAACCAAGCACTAGAATATGTCTTTCATTTACAGTGGAATAATTAAACAACAGCATTAAAAGTTACGATAAATCTCAGAAAGATATTTAAGTTACCAATATTTACGTTACCCATATTTACGTTACCATGTTTGAAAGTAAATTAGAATTAAATTCTAAAGCTGTTTGAACAGATTTGCGAGTACGTAAATCTTAATGATTTAAAAACTAAAAACATAAAGAAATACACTGTTTCTTAAAATGGCATTTTTTCCTGTAACAATTTCTTGGGGGTGGGGGTGGGGGGTGGGGGTGCAAATACTTAAATGAAATTTAGTATAAAGAATTATCAGATAAATATCTAGGTTAAGTTATGTTTTTCGTACGATCGCACCATTTTTGACAAAATTATGCCATTTTGGACTTAGAAAAATTCCAATTTTGGGGGAGGGGGCATAAGTGTTTTACAAACATCTCTTGTTACGTTAGAAATGTAACTTCCGTTTTGAAAAGTGTGTTCGCATTAAAAACGTATCGACAGAATTTTTAATAAAATTCCTTGAATGTAAGAGTGCCATTCAGTGTCCATTTTTGTACCCACCCTGACTTGCGCCATGAACAGCAATCATGTAATATGGCGAAATGAAAGACAAATACGGATAAAAATATAGTGAAAAATCACTAGTATAATGATATACCACTATTATAGCGGAATTTATGTTTCCCCTAACTTAATAAATTCAATGAAAGAATTGAAAAAAAATATTTGTATTTAGAATCAGCCCTTTAGTTAGCTCAAAGAATTTTTAACACATCTTTCATCTTACATGTATATGTTTGGCTGGGCTTATCATTTATGTTGAATTATGCCCCTTAAAACATTTCAAGCTAAGGGGTAACATGCTACTTCATGTATTTATATGCATCATGGGAAACAACGCCCAACTGAGTAACTTTGGCAATGCTGAACTTCATCATATTTCCCCCTTGTTATACCTAGCCACTGCGATCCAATTTTAACCCTACTGAGCCAGTAAAGCTGAAATCTAAGTAGCATCATTTCGGGATAGTATAGATTCTAAATTTGTTTTCATTGCGACTCCGGTGTTAGGGTGGGGTAGCAATAGGGAATCTAAGTTTTACATTAAAATTGTTGGAAAAATCTTTTAATATCTACTCCTCAAGAACCACTTGGTCAGAAAAGCTGACAGCTATGTGGAATTATTATTGACAAGTGTGATTCTAAGTTATTCATTTGTGATCCCGGGGTAGGGCAGGGTCACAAAAGGGATTCCAATTTGCAGAGTGAAATATATAGGAAATATATTTTCAAATCTTCTTATTAAGAACGACTGGACCAGAAAATCTTACACTTATGTGGACGCACCCTATTACAGTGTAGATTCTAAATTGTCTAAATCAAGACCCCTAGCTGGAGTTAGAGTGGGTCACAATTGGTATTACAAGGGGGGAGTATGGTAAAGAACATTAGCTGCATGACAAAATTTACTCAGTTGAACGTTGTGGCCTTCGGGCCTCTTGTTTATATTGCCACTCCTTTTCCTTACATGATTTGCTTCCTACTGCTAACTCTTTGCATGGCACAGTTTAGGTTTCTTTTCTCTTGGACAATATGTTTAACATAATTCGATAGCACCATAAATATAAATTATTAAATTAAATTCTACCGGGCCGAACTTCTTTGATTGCTTAACTTTTAAGCTCTCAAAGGACATAACTTCGTGTGTTTCGTACAAATTTTAAAAGTGTGTTAATTCTTTGAAAAGAGGTACCCATTTCTATGATAACCATAAAATTAATGAATCAACATTAAATATCTTACTTAAATATAGATGATTTAAACATCGATAAGATTGTTCTTAGGTTAAGGAGGCTAGGGGTCAACAAATTAGCCACCAGATATATCTCAAAGAACTTAATTCGGTAATAACCAATATTTGGCCCATTTCCAAATCAAGCTTTGACTGAGAAATATTTAAATATCTTATTCTTTTATTCCTATTGTGTTTTAAGTCGTTCCATATATTTTCGTACTCAACTTAGATATATATGTTTTGTGTTACTTCATTCTGGCTCTACTGGTACGAGTTGTCTTAATATTTCTTTCGCATTGCATCTTAAGTCGTTCCACATATATTCGTACTCAGCTTAGAAATATAGTTGTCGTACGATGTGTTTTGTACGTCCATGTGTTGCTGGTATACCAGGTCGTACGGAAACTTCTCGTATCAGAAGGGGGACAAAGGCTGGGCGCAGGTTCATTAGGCATATCCACTCTGTCTGTAGTGGGCGGTTGAGATACGAGGGACATAAACCGGGGGTTAATGGAGATAACCTGGTGTATATCTTGGATGATATATTAAGCAGTCCTTCATCTTCCTTAAAAGCTCCTGATGAACCATGCGAGGTTTTCCCAATCCCAATTTTGATTCAAAACCGAGTAAAGAGAATTGGTCCTAAATCTACACGTGGTCGGGATCCGCAGAACAATGTTCAAGTTACAAATGTTGGTGTACAAGACACTGATAAGCAAAGTGAATCCATATATAGTGTATGTGAAATCACTAGGTGTGAGCGCCATCGTGTAGGTCGAAACGAAACATGGCCAGATCTAAAATGTCGACTAGAAACTTGTTTAGCTAACGTGAGAAGCTGGATGTGTGCAAATCTTCTAAAATTGAATCAGGATAAAACTGAGTTTATCGTCTTTTCACCAAAGAGTCAGCTTAAAAGATCTTTCACACACCAACTTGATTTTGATGGTTCTGTCATCTGTGAATCAGATTGTGTGAAGAATCTGGGAGTGTTTTTCAACAAATCACTTACCATGGAGACTCAGATTAGCGCAGTGTCCAAATCCTGTTTTTACCACCTGCGAAATATTAGTCGAATTCGCCCATTCATAACAGAAGATGCTTGTAAGACTCTAGTTGTCGCTCTAGTTACATCAAGACTTGATTATGGAAATGCACTACTCTATGGAATCACAGAGACAAATATTTCACGGCTACAGAGAGTACAAAATACGGCAGCAAGGATTGTCACCCGAACTAGGAAGCATGATCATATCTCCGAAGTCCTGATATCTCTTCACTGGCTTCCAGTTAAATTTAGAACATATTATAAGATCCTTTTATACACTTTCAAAGTACTCCAGGGGACATCACCATCATACCTAAAGGAACTCATAACAGTCTATCAACCGTCAAGAACTCTACGCTCGTATGACTCCAAACATCTTGTGAAACCTCGTGTTCGCACGGAGACATACGGAACGCGTCGTTTTGACCATGCAGCGGCAACTTTGTGGAACGGTTTACCTGATGCTCTTCGCTTCCAGACGTCACTTTTAGCTTTTAAACGAGATCTTAAGACCCACCTTTTTAAGGTAGCATACGACGTATAATTTTTTATTTTTTGAACAAGTTATAAAGTTCGATTGACCTAAGTCTATCTATTTTGGCACAACCTGTATTGTGTGAAAATTTTAATGTGATGTCAATATGATCTTAGTCTAGCAGCATATAATTTTAGCTTACTCTTATGTTAGTTACGATCTCTTAGAATGATTTTAGGTCTAATGTTTTTATGATTATTGTTTTTATGATTATGGTGTTGTATTTAACTACTCAGTACTTGTATATCTGAAATAGTATCTGTTCAGCGCCTTAGAGTAAATCATTTTAAATAGGGCGCTATACAAATTTTATTATTATTATTATTATTATTATTATAAATATGTTCTTAAACAGGGGTATATATGCTGACTTCAAAGCACTGAATATTTTCATAAGCAATGACGTCAGATGTTAGAAATTACGTCACGAACATGACGTAAATTTGAAATTTCTCTGATTTCAACAGAAAAATGAATATATTACGTCGATATTTTGAGTAAAAGTCACCGATGGCAGGTCTGATCAGGCTCAATATTTCGATATAAGGTGTAGAATGATACTACCAATAGCATATGTAAATAATGTTCCTGGGCAAAGTTGAGCTCTATAAATTTAAAGCTTAAATTGTTGAAATTTTGTCCATTTTGTCCTCTTTCTTAAAAATAAAATAAAATTGGACGAGTTTGTGACTCCATAAACACAAAAATTGTCAATAAACAATTTTGAAATTGTAATATGTTCTATTATTTTATATTTCTCAATAAAATTTATAAAATTCAGCACATTTCAAGAATTTTTAAAAATTTGACTTTTGTGGGGGCAAAGATATGCAATATACCGCATATATTTCTTTTCAGATATGGTATCTTAAAATGTCAACTAGTATTTGGCAAATAAAACATCATACATTTTAGCTTTAAAATCTAATCATTTTTGTATATCTGTACATGGAACTCTTCTTCTAAAGGAGATCAAAATGGTCTGAAAATGGCCAAAACCACCCAGCCCTTTTAACTACAGTACAAGATGTGTTTCAAGAAAATATTACTCAGTGAAGAAAGAATTAAGATATGGATCATGTTTTTCTTAATCAACTTACCCGATCTCTGAAATTTCCCAGGGTCCTTTAATTCTAAGTCATGATTGTATTCTTTTTTATTTTTAAAGTTCTTGATACAAATTTGATTGTTTTCAGAATATTATTATAATTATTTTGACAAACTGTATAAAAACTATAATTATCCTCTAGGATATTCAGTATTTATACTGTTCGTCCGTCTGTCGAGCTGTCTGTCCGAAAAAAAAACTTTATTTTGACGAACAGCATAAAAACCATATATTCTCAAGGATATATAGTTTTTATACTGTTTGTCCGTCTGTCGAGCTGACTGTCCGAAAAAAATTTAAAGGATTTCTATCATGTCTGACAATATTTTATTGTAACAAATTTTTAATCCTATTTAAATCATCCATCTTGTTTTTGCTAGAAGAATTAATGTAAATTTAATATAAACTTTTGGATGTTTCAGCGATTCAAAGTATGAATACTAGTATTTCAATATGCATATTTTGATCACCATTGCTCCGAAATCATGGGTGTCAATGCTAGTCAAGCGAAGTATTTATTGTGTTTACAAAGGGCTCAATGGTTTCGTCTTTTAAACCTGCAAGAAATGAAATAAATGATAATAAGCTTATTGACAGATACTAGTAATAATTGTGCACGGGAAAGGTTTTAGGAAGGTTTTTTTTATTACATGCCCTGGACTTGGTCGGTGGGAAGATTTGTCTCCATTCAGAACAATCTTTAATGTTCGATCCCGATTTTTTTTCTGTACTATAAAATACAAAACGCAAAAAAATTTCAACATGCATTTTAAAAGTCGCATAAAAACATACCCTGCTAAGTGTTGTGAAGTTCTTCTTCTCATTGCAGATCGAAATGTTCTTCCTAATAAATGATATTAACTGCTGGAACAGATAGGAGATACACAAAATTTGTTTAATATGTTTCATATAAAATACTGATGAAAGAAAACTTATAAAATATATTTTTATGAATATTTATGAAGTTAAACTTTAATAAATCGGTCTATTCATATGATAAAGTCGAAGTTGTCAAAAGCTTCGTCTTCGATGCCGTCTCCCATTGTCACGATCTGTTTCCTTTTTATTTTTTTTTTTTTTTTTTTTTTTTTTTTTTTTTTTTTTTTTTTTTTTTTTTTTTTTTTTTTTTTTTTTTTTTTTTTTTTTTTTTTTTTTTTTTTTTTTTTTTTTTTTTTTTTTTTTTTTTTTTGGTTATTTCTCTGGAAGATGTTCATCATGTTCATACATATAAGACTGATCGTTCACAGTCAAAGTAATACCCTAAATGTTAAAATTTCTTTCAAAATAGTTTCTTTTTATTTATTTAATGTAAAATTATATCTGATAAATGTTTTCTTACGATACTCTTTACGAGTTTTAAGGTTCTCCAATTGACAAGTGAATTTTATTGGATATATTTTGTATATAATAAAATAACGAAAATAAACAGAACAGACAATGCTGTGCACTTAATCAAAGAAATACTGCATACATTGTCAGTAATAAGATATGAAATTTCTTTTCGATTTACTGACTATATATATATTGATTAACTGTGTACGTTCTATTTTTAAACCAGTTAATGTATCACTATTTCCAGGAGTTTCGGTACACGTGTAACAGCTGATTCCATTAATCAATGTCAGCTTACATCAGCATCGGCCGAATTCTAAGTGCAAAATGAAAACAACCACATCTTAACACTATCTAGCAAATAAAAGTCATATTGATATCACAATTTCATTTTACACGATTTATTTGATTTCATTTTGACTACATTGCTAAATGCATGGCGGATTGATATTCAACACAGCAAGCATTATTTTTCTAAAGAGGAAATTCTTCAAAAGCATTTGACAATTTTCAATATTTTTAATATTCTCAGCAACCAACAAAAATTTGAATAACCATATCTATATTTCTTTTAAAAAATATTTACAAAGAAAGAAACATTACAGCGGATTACAATAAAACTAAATGATCTGTCAAGCCTATTTCTTTACTTCTCATTGAAATATTTACAGTAGTGAAGTAGAAATTTTCAAAGTACTGTGCAATTTTATATTCGAGAAGTGGTGCAAGTCAGATGCGGATATAGAATTTCAATGTTTACATCTATGTACATTAATTATTTAAGTATAGAAAGTCCACTGTGTGAGTGTGTGTGATTGTTGTGGTGAGTGGGTGGATATTGTATGCTATGGTATGTATTCATGTAAATGAAAAAAGCTTCAAAATAAAAGATTAAAAAAGTGAAGTTTTGGATGGAAAAATACCCGGATATGATCAACAGCAGATTTCAACCTGATTTTATTTTGGAAGGATTGAAATTAAAACTTAATAACAATACTTTTGCATTTGCCGAAAACCATTACATCCAAACTAAAGGCACGGCAATGGGTACCAAGGTAGCGCCAACATATGCAACCCTAACTTTTGGCTACCTTGAAACGTTACTTAAAAGTGAACTTATCAAAGTTTAGGGAGAAGAATTTGCTAATTTGATAGAAGCAAACTGGAAAAGATTTCTGGACGATTGCTTCATTATTTGGCACGGCGATATGAAGAAATTAACGCAATTTCACAAGATACTAAATGGATTAAACTCTAATATTCAATTCACCTTAGAGATGAATGAGGAAAAATTACCATTTCTTGATGTGTTGGTGGAGAAAAAGAACACCAGGATAACTACAGATATATATTACAAAGCCAATGATACACATCAGTATTTACACTTCGGTTCATGTCATCCAAACCATACCAAGAGAGCGATACCCTATAACCTGCCAAGAAGAGTTTGCACGATAGTAAGTGAGGAAAACACAAGGAATTTACGACTAGAGGAATTAAAAACTTTTCTTGTGAAACGTAAATACCCGATACGACTGGTGGATGATGGTATAAAAAAGGCTAAGTAGTATGAAAGAGCACAACTACTTATGACACGAGACAATCGGAGGGAAAAGCAAATTATGCCTTTTGTTCATACCCATAATCCACGAAATCAAAACCTTACACCAGTGGTAAAACAAATTAACAGGATACCAAAGGAGGATGAGGACACAAACGCAATTTACCGAAATGTACAATTTATAAATAGCAAACGCCAGACTAAAAACTTAAAAAGAATTCTTTGCACATCCAGTTTCAAGGAAATGAACTGTTCCGTAACAAAATGCAATGACCCGAGATGCGGTACCTGCGACTATATTTTGGAGGGAACCAGCTACGATTTCCAGGGCCGAAATTTCACTGTAAATGCTGATATGTCCTGTGAAACTAAGAACCTAATTTATGTCATAACATGCCCTGGGTGTAAGGAATTTTACATCGGAGAAACTAGCACTACACTGAGAGCTCGGATAAGAGTCCACAAACAGCATATTAATAACCCGCAATATAGACAAATTAAACTAAGTGAACATTTAGATTTATGCGGGAAGAGACAATTTACCGTTTTCCCGTTCTATAAGATGCTGTCTGGAAACCAAATCCAACGAAGAGAAAAAGAAGAACACTTTATTTCTACTTTAAAACCAAAGCTTAATAGCATTGTTTGACTTTCTCGTAATAACTGCTGGAAGAATTACGTCATAGAGACTTTATTACGTTCCACTAATTATGACGTCATAGTAGGCGTTACTATGTGACAGTTAAAAACTTGATTGTAAAGCATCTGAAGATTTTTAAGTGAAAGCGCTAATGCTTAACTTTGTTTTCTTCGTGTTTTCTATTTAATTTATTTTTACTATACAACTATACCGACCACTGTGAATTCATGGACTTCTGATATATATATAGTATTGAATACATATATATTCTTTTTTAGATGAATGATTCTATTCGTGTTTAGCAGACTTATTTTTATTTTCATATAAAGCAGAATTTATGCAAAATCTTATGCGTGAAAAGAAGAAAACACTTGCTGTGGCCTTCAACTCGACATTTAGATATATCGACGACGTATTGTCAATTAATAATGGTAATTTCCATTCCTACGTCGATACGATAAATCCTGGTGAGCTTGAGATAAAAGATACCACAGAGTCCGACACTTCTGTTTCATACTTGGATATTTTACTTGAAAAAGATACTAATGGTAATCTAACAACCAAGCTATATGATAAACGTGATGCCTAACTTTTCTATCGTCAACTTCCCTTACTTATGCAGCAATATACCTTCATCACCTGCATACGGAGAATATTTATCTCAGTTGATTCGATACGCAAGAGCATGTATTTTTTTTGAGACCTTCAACAATCTATTGGAGTCCCAATGGGTACCAATTGAGCCACGTTTTTAACAAACTATTTTTGTATTCATAACAAGCAGGATTTGTCCAAAATCTTGTATACGAAAAGAAAACATTTGTTGTGGCCTTCAACTCGACTATCACATATCTCGATGACGTATTATCAAGTAATAATAGCCATTTCTATTATTATGTCGATAAAACATATCCCGGAGAGTTGGAGATAAAAGACAGTACAGAGCCTGACACATCTGTTTCATATTTGGATATTTACCTGAAAAAAGACGCAAATGATAATCTAACATTCAAGCTTATGAACATACTTATTTTGATGATCTCAAAAAAATCTTTACTTGTCAAGAACTTTCGATAAAGATCCCATAACTACCTAATCAAAAGTGCCTAAAAATATAACATCAACCCATTTCTTACAAAAAGCAAATTTAAAGCTTTGGACTAAGTCTATGACATTCAATTGAAAATGCACATTGCATTTTGATAATGCTTTTTTGTAATTCAGCTGAATATATATCTGTCAATAATCTGTGTATTCCGTTTTAGATTTCCTATTTTTAGCTTGAGATTCACATGGAAATATATTTATTAAATATACTGCAACAAACATGAAAGACTTGAAGGGTTTATGAATAATGCGAATAAAATGGTTACGATTCCTGTTTCGATTTATAAGTGAGGACACATTTTTCTTATGGCCGGTCGCATTAAGGAACATTCTTTGGCAAGAAGATTAAGTAGAGAATCTAAGGAGCGTAAGTGATCATATGCATTAATGACGAGAAGGCTTTACAACCAAATCAAAATTTTATATTAAATTCAGATTTGTAGACTCGGGATTCTTTTGTTTTCTCTCAATTGTAATGTATGTATCGTCGGAGGCTCTAAATTTGTTATAGTCCTAGAGTCGTGCAATTTTCAGCATAGAAAAGAACTCAGTGATATGTCTTACTAAAACGATAAAACAATAAAACTAGTTTTGTTTCCGCTAAAGTTAAATGGATATAGTTTTGATTTATATTTGAAACGTTCTATGAAGATATCAAAAGAAAACAGTCAGAAGGTCGTGGAGCATGCAATCTTTTCATATTGGATACATCAGAGAGCATGAAAGGAGAAGGGTGCCGACAAATACAGCGGGCTTTTACATCCATAATAGAAGGTATATGTTTCAACTAAACCTTTTCTTAATTTTTTTTTTATAAGTAAGATTTTAGAATAAATAGGAGAGTTGATAATAGAATATTTTTGTTAACTTATAGGCTATACAACACAACCAACGTTGGATGAAAATGTTGCAGTGATACAATTTGGAACAGAGGTTAAATATCTGCAATATTTTTCCAACAACTATGTTTCCTTGATGGGGTTATTAGGTCAGAAAATGTTTTTTTAATCTGCTTAGATTTTTACGACTTTTCGTAATAATAATTCGATTATATAACTTGAATGATTTATACTTATTTTAATTACAATTGATTTAATTAAATTCAAATTTATAGATGATTTGTCATGTTCAGGACCGTCGCCAATGATTGAAGGATTCCTTTTAGCTATTTCTGCCTTGGAAAATGGACGTATGTATCCTTTACTAATTCAATATTGATTCTTTGCAATGTCATTATCCATTTCATAAGTCTTATGGTCAATACAATGATCTTGTCAGCAAAAACAATTTATCATATAGTCAAATGCTGTCTGACGTTTTACATACTAATTGTAAGTCAATTATTTAAACACTGAATTGATGACTTTTCTTCGTTATTTCCAGATCATGACAAGGAGCACACTGCGGGTGTGACCGGTCGTCAGGGGATGCTTACTCCTCGATGGCACCTGATCCTACCTCTGATGTTTTGTAGGTCCGTGTTTGTTCTGCTCCTATATTGTTTTATGCACTATTGATCTTGAACACTGTTCGTTATATCCATATGTGTCATCTACACAAATAAAAAAATAACTTATTTTCATTAATTCTTTTGTTTTATCAAGTGCATGAAATATATGCACATAACGAACAGTTTTTCATCATTCCATCAACCAATACGAAATAGGTGTAGAAAAAACACGGAGCTCAAAAAACATCAGAGGAAGAATCAGTTGTGAAAGAAGAGTGAGCATTCCCCGCCGACCAGCCACTACCGCCGTGTTAAGATCGTAAAACAACAATTCAAACAATCAGATTCCGTTAAGTTAATTAAAAATCTATCGTTACAATCTACCTTCTTTCCATAAAGCGGTCCATCGATATCGGTCCCTTTAAGTGTAGAGCTAGAGTGATACTTATTTCTGACGGCAAAGCTACTTCCTCGACTGACTCAGATTCAGAATGTCGGGTTTCTGAAAATGAAGAAGATCAGGTTACAAAACGAAATTTTTTCTTAAAGTAACTTCGGTCAAATATCAAATAAAATGACATAAAATAGCTTTTGTTATATAATATTTTTCATATATATATATTATTGATTTTAAGATTAAGATTTTTTTGATAGAATTTTCAACTTTTGGATCTAGTGAGGCAAACTGGAATTTCAAATCCAATTACGTGCGTACCTGTCGGACATGATCCTGATATTGTACGTTTATGTTTGGCTTTAATGATTCTTATCAGGCATTTCTACAAAATAAATTATCTTTAACCAATCACAAAGATGATATATTGTTTGTTTGTTTGAAGTATAAATTTATTTGTATTACATGTAACTAAAAATTATCTCAATGTATAAAGTAAAACATTGATAAAATGACATAGGTATTAGTCAACACTGTACACTGAACAAACACATCATTCTTATATCAATTATAGTGCTTACTGGGATCAATTGCGTATGGATCTCGAGGAGGGAAAATTTTAAATTTTGAAGAAGCCGAACAATTCACAAAATATTCATTAAACATGGTAAAGTACCCTTTATTTTATCATACTTTATTTGCATACAATTTTTGTTTTGATTCATTACAGGCTTTTAAGAGAGAAGAATTAAAGCTTTTTTTATAGATGATTGCTGGAGATATTCTTGGGGAGGTACCGCCTACTTCCTGCACTATTGATGACGTGAGATCATTCGTATTTTCTACAAAATATCAGCATGTTGTCACAGAAAGGGACTTGGTAAGTTATAGTACATTTATTTTACTGCAGGCTAGTAAATTAGTTTACATTTTCTATTAAAAGGTGAAGAATAAATAAGTTTATTCATTTTAAAAACTATTATTTTTCTAATCTAACAGCTTATTTTGATTGGTGATATCTGAAACTACTGAATACCATCAATATTATTCATTATACTAGTACCATCAAGCACATGTCTAAGCTTTTCCTACTTATGATCACATTTTTCAAAATACTAGTATTTAGGGAAGAGCTCGAAAATTGATCAAAACCTTTGTTTAAAGTATCCTTGTATCATTTCCATGAACAATGTATAGGAAAGTTGTTTATTGATATATTGCTTCTCAAAATTAGGAAGATGTGGTGGATATTTTAAACAATAGACATGCATATGAAATGAATGTGTATCCCAATGAAGAAGTGTTAGAACGCCATCAGTATACTGAAAGCGACGAAAGACTACCACCACCAGGAACGAGGGTACGAAGAGGTCCAGGTTGGACATATAACAATCAGAACTTCGGTGGACTAGGCACAGTAATCGGACATTCGCATCATGGTAAGAATTGTGTTATTTTGACAAGAAAGATTTTTTTTTACTTTCTACATTGAAAATGTTTATTTACAGATGGTTGGGTGAACGTTGAATGGGACAATACACTGAGATTCCCTTATAAATATTATCCCGATGATCAGAGCAAATGTGGCGTTATTGTTTCTGATGAACCTCGAATACTACAAAGAAAAGAAATTGCTGTAGGTTGTATTGTGAAAAGAGGTAAATTCTATAAAATTGCCTACATTGCTCATATGTGGGTGCCCGCCACCTCCTAATGTTTTATAAGTAATGGCCATCATAATCATTCGTGAAATGTGTCATTTAAAGTGAGCGCTCTACTGCTAGACTGCCGTGGCGCCATTTGTTCACAAAGACAAATTTTTCGTTTTCATTCTAAAAAGGGTGCTTCGTTCTTACTTAGAATAAAGATCATATTGATTAATAGAATATTTTTCCGAAAAAATAACAAAACATTTTCTTGGATGATAAAGGCCACAGCTTTAATAATTGTTTCAAAGACAAATGTCAAACAAGCATTTAACAATCATTGGGTGCCACACACCTAAATCGGTAACGGGCGTTATGGCACCTCGCCTTCTTGGTTAATCCATAGCAAGGCGTAACAATATGTATAAATCGACTCCTAGGGTACCCCTTAGCGAGTCAGCTTGGATATGTAATTGCCTCCTAGGGGATTCCTTAGCGAGGTTACTACCTGTTATACCGAACAGGAAAGCCCTCTATACCGAGTAGGGCAAAAATAACCACCCGTTATACCGAACGTGGTACGAGATTACTGTTATACCAAACAGATCCCTCACACAAGCTCCTAGTGCACTCCATAGCAAGCTTGTATTGGCTCCTAGGGTAGCCTTAGCGATCGACCAATCACGTAAAATAGATAATCAAACATAAACAATAATTAGTATAATGATGACAAATGTCTCTGCTTGTCTGACATATCCGCCACTCAGAGATGTCTATACATCTCTGCCAACCAACAATTAAAATTTAAGAGGAGATAAAAGCTTCTATGGCTGATTGAAAAGTGTTTGTTATAATTGCATTTCCCACGTCAGACATTTTGACTCCGAAAGCGCGGTAAAGCCCCTCCTCCGAAAACTCTATATCAGGGTGATTAATAACTCTGCCGTGTACTGATGCGACCGCCCTACGAGCAGCTCTATTAACTCTTTTTCGCTTCCTTTCGACGGAACATATTTCACGACCCCCTATCTATTTTCGGCGTGGGAGTATATCAGACCATATCATTTTGCAACTTGGTAATCTGTTTGTCATTAAAGATATGTCGAGCTCTATTCTGGTACACAATACCTCGCTCCTAATTGATGTGATATCACTCCCCCCTGGGTGGATAATTTAATATGCGGGAGGAGGACATTTAGTTAACTTTTGCTCGATAGAGTTAATGAGCTCCCCCATTTCATGCCCCTTTTGCCAATCCATGTTACCTGAACGCCTAAAATTTCCAAGCGTAAGTTAGTAGTCAGATTTGTAGCCGCCCATCTACATGCCCAGTAAACATTGAAGATCCCACAATCCATACAAGATGCTCTAAAGAAGCAAAAAATAATATGGTAAATACAACTCATCTACAACGCTCACATCATATATATTCTAATATACTTTAGGAATGCGCTTGATTTCCAGCGTCCCAATAACTGGATTTTGGGTGCTTTCCTTTACAAAGAGAACATAAATGCACATATTTGCAATTGCAATTGGCTGTAATGCAACAGCCTCTATTGTAACTGAAGCAGACACCAGTTTGGTTTGGTGCATGCGATGCAGCGAGGCTATGTTCCGGCCTGGGTGAGACAGCGATCAAGCGTAGCCATAAATCAGAATTCAATTTTGACCAATTTCGGTAAGAGATTGCTTGACGCACTCTAAACTGCTCGTCGTAATTTCTCCATCCCATGCCTGGAAATTTCCTCGCTGCGTCGCGAATGACAAAGATATATTGAACCAATTCGGCTGCAATCCCAGGGTGCCTTTGAATATAAACGTGCATAAATAACAGAAAAGCATTAGTCCATCTATCGATTGTTGTTATCTTCTCATTCAAAACTTTGGGCTTAGCCTCAAGTTCCCCCTTATCATTTACGACAAAATTACTACCCGCAGCGAACTGCTGCAGTTCAGCGCTTCCCTTTGTAAGCAGGAGTAAGTTTATATAGTTCCCCGCCCAATTTTTTTGTTTTAAGGCGATTGGAACATGGACACTTATATCGTCATCCGCGCAAACCTCCATGTTTGGCATCGCCCCGAAATTTTCTGCCGGTGACAGGGCAGCTTCCTCCGGGGCAGGCCACGAACTAGAAAATATAATTGCCTACCCTTATTATTTAAAATAAGCTGTACATGCTCCTCCGCCATTCCCGTGGAGGCTTGAATGTCTTCCTCCCAAGCTTGGGTACTTGTACCAGTCACAATCCGCTCGATCTCAGGGTCTGCCCTGGTGTCAGCGTGGCGAACAGCGGTTAGGTTTCTTCTCTCCCTTCTGCCCTGCTGCTGCCTGGCTCCCTCGGTCCGATTGGTTGAATTGGTGGACTTGGCGGTGGCTTGGGACTTTCTGGTTCTAATGGGTGGCATGATTTTTCGATATTTTGCTAAACCGTTCTCGGAGGCTTTAAGTACTTCAAAACAATTATCAAAGGTGCAGAAACGCTGGGAAAGCTATCGAGCAAGAGGAGGAAAACGCCACGTGCGCCCCTCTTTTATACTCGCGACAATCGGGGGAAAGTTTCAAAAGACCTGCCCCCTGTGTTTCTCAGAAATCAATTAAATGCGTTTAATTAGCGATCGCTTTAAACGACCTTATTATGTTCCCCAAACGAAGTTGGGGAACATATTGTTTTTACTCCGTTTCTTCTTCTTATTATTATTATTTCTTTTATTCTTTTTCCTGGGTACTTTTTTTGTCCGGGAGTGATCTTGTAATTTAAGATCCAATTTCAATTACTTTTGGTGCAATTTTTAATTAAAAAAAACTAATTCCTTGAAATTTGGTCCAGATTGGAAATGGGGAAACCAGGATGGAGGTATAGACAATATTGGAGCTGTTTAAAGGGTGGAAGACGAAGTGGTCTAGGTAATTTGAAAATTAGTCATTTCATATTAATTACAAGATGATGTGTAATTTGAATTTCATTAACATATTCTAGTTGATAAAAGCATTAATCAGTAACCATTTTTGTTAATGCTTTAAATCTAAGAATTGGCTTCAATTTACATATAAATTTTAGCTTTCAATATATTTTTAGATTCGCTGGCCAAATGGAAACAAAAGTTATTACAGATTCGGTTATGATGGAAAATTTGATATTGTAGTCTGGTAGGTGTTATATGAAAATAAACACAAATATTCAAACAATATATTTTTTCTGGAGAATTACTAAGTAATTCCACCTTATTTTGGTGACGGTAATTAAATTATGGCATTAATCTAGAGTGTTTCTACAAATGAAAATTAATAGTAACAATTCATGCATGTAATTATCCATCTGAGTTTATTTTAATTTGTGTGGTCATAAAATCAGTTAACTTACTTCTTGCTTAATGAAAGAAACTAGAAAAGACTTTGTTGCCATTTATTTTAATGTCGTCCATTGTATTTTAAGAATTATTTTTATAGATAAGATAATTGAAATTGCCAAATTATGATTTTTAAAGAAGTTTGTCACCGGTGTGTACATTTCGATATTTCTTAATGATTATTTTGCAATTTATGATTTATAATTAACATATGTGAATGAAAGTGAAGTCTGTGTTTTATTCTACCTCATGAACTATTGATTCAACCCATTTTGAGGAGAACTTTATCTTTTTTTTTTGAACCCTAAACAATCAGGTCCAACAAAGAACTAGGGCCACGAAAAATCTTATTTGGCTTCATGCTTATCACGAAATTAAAGCTTCGATTCAACATTGCTAATATACCTTTTAATGTTTGTAGACATGGCAGACAATATTTCTCTTTCCATGTATAAATTATAAAATTACCCGTGGCGGTTAGAAATCCTATAATAAGATTTTTGTGGCTGAAGCACTTGATTTTACTGCACTATATACAGTTGAACGTCAGTTTCTAGATCCTCTCATTTCCTATCACATTCGTTACTTTGTTATGTTATTGAGCGACAAATTTAAACTAATAAAAAGGCAATTCTATGCCCACAATTGTTAAATGATCATTTTAAAGTGCGAAGCGAAATAAAAAACAGCGTAAACTTTCCCAAACTAGATTACTCGAATAATTTGGCCAAAAAATACAGTCATTCCTAAATTAAAATAATCCATTTAAAATTTTGGCAAGAAAATATTTCTGATGTTTCAGCGAATTCAAATTTTGATTTATCAGTAAATATATTTTGATTGTCGAGGTTATGATGAAAATTAATAAGTGGAAATGTAAATGTAAGGTTTATTTTGTGCTGTTAAGATGCACAAATATGCACGATAAAAAATTAAAATAGATAACCTCATATGTCCGGGACTTTGACGTGAGGCGATTTTCTTTTTATCTACAAATGCAAGGCTTTGTCCAAATTCATGAAAATCGTTTATGTCACAAATTTTATCTGTTCTATAAAATTATTTAAGGTATTGAAAATGTTTATAAAAAGAAAAATATTAAAAAGTAGCTTGCAGTCAAAGTCCTGAAATATCAATGGCTTCGTTTTAGCTGACCTCTTTACTTGTTAACAACTTACTTTACTTGGTTATCTGCTTTTGTAGAAGTTCATGTATGACAATCTGAACGTTTGTAACAAAATGATTATTTTGATGTCAAAATCCACCGACCATATGTGTCGTCTACATTTACTCGGTATTATGATTAGCTATACGATGTTCTAACTGTCCATTGCCACATACTGCATGACGTTTCAGTACCATTTTTGTATATCTACAATATCATCTAACTAATGAAGATTTTTTCCTTATAGGTTCCTATTTCATTGGGACTTTATTGCCTAATTACGACGGTTTTTAAAATTCTTTAATGATTAAATGAGAAATAAATGAATATAACAATATCTTAAATGAAGAATATTAAGATACGCAATAAAAACCTGTTAGGTGAGTCCCTGTTTATTTAGCCCGAAACTCTAGAGTAGTCAATTTCGACGATTTTCTAGTATACATGTATATATAATGATTGTTTGTTTGTTTGTTGCTTAACGTCCCATTTGAGAATTTTCACTCATTTAGAGACGTCACCGCGTATACCGATGAAGGGCTTCAAATTTAGACCTATACTCGGCACTCAGGGACATTTGGCTGTGAGGGATTTTTTATCGTGTCAACGCCTACTGTGGCAAGGGACCTACGTTTTTAAGGTCATATCCGAAAACCGGTGACTTTCTTTTCTTATGTTGAGGCTTGGCGAAGGAACAGTCACTACCAATGTTTACGTCTTAGGTCTGACGCGGCGCTGCGAACGAGAATCGAACCCGGGCCTCCCGATCACGATGCGAACGCTCTACCACTTGGTTACTGTGACTGGTGTATATATTATAAATGATTTTATCATGGTTTAAGGTTATTCAAAATATATTGGAATTAACAAATTAAGTTAAAGTTAAGTTAAAATAAAATCAAACACAATATCATTTGCAATATTGACATTTGTAAAATATCCAGATTTTATACCAAGTGTATGTGAACAGACTATATCGGCATTCCAATATTCTAGCTAATCTTCTCTGAAATATGAGACAAAATAAAATATGATTATTTCTATCAAAAATATGAATCACTATTTCTAAACAATATTCATGTAAAATTCAGTTAAGATTGGTTGATCATTACAAGATTTTAAGCATTATCTGCTACTTTTTGCGACAATCCTCTAACATTTTACATAATTCTAAGACATTCTTCATATATATTAAATATATATGTTGGATGCTTCTTTTGGTCGGGCTGATTCTACAAAACGCATAAATATTACGTAAATGTAATTCACTGAAAATATCATTCCGGAAACAAATCTCATGAGATTAAAATTTATAGTACTTTTTCTGAGAAAATATCATAAACGGATATCTAAATATGCAATAGTTCATTGCAAAGCACATATATGGAACTGAAAGTCAACTATTGAATAAATGACGAGGAAGTCCTTGTATTTATTTTTAATAAACAAAAAATTTCGATGTTTAGAAAGAATGAATTAAAAAATGTGTTTCGAAACCCGTTTTTTTTAACTGTTGATTATTTTCAAAATCTTAATCTTTGTCTGTTATTTATTTATATCAAGGGATAGGATATGCATAAATCGGTTGATCTACACTACTGGAATAATCTTGCAAACCTTGAGGCAGAGGAAAGTATGTTTTGTTTAAATATATCTGTTATTACATATAAAAGCTTTCATATTGATATTTTACATGTCTACGTATATAAAGTTTTGATATAATTACAGATCAGAAACGAAAGTATCAGCATGGAAGAGGAATATGTACCGTATTTCTATTGGATACATCAGGCAGTATGGCAGGAGATGGGTTTCGTCAAATGCGGGATGCTTTCATTGACATATTAAATGGTTAAAATCTCATAGTCTGATAATATGAAAATGATTTTTTTTATTTGCTTCATATGCACTTTTAAGTTATCATATCTTTTAGGCATTAATGATTGCATATAAATATTTTATGGTTAAGGTAATCAAAATGTTATCTGCAAAATTGCAAGGAAAATTTATATGAATCAACAATATACATAAGGGGCTAACTTATGAGGACGTCTAATTTTTAACGTAAGAAAATATTTATTCTATGATCGATCTCTTTTCTTTTTAAACCCGAGAAGAAATTGCTTAGCGATGTGCATTATTCATCAAATTTCACATCTGCTGTATGAAATATTTATTTACACTGAATCACGATATTCGTTTTCATCTATCGGAGTCAAATCTTTTGAAATTCTGCAATTTATAATATAACATAATTCGATCAGCTGAGCAACAACGAAATGTTTCTTTGTAAAACAAATACTATAGTGATTTTTTAGCATATATAAAGAGATAAAATATTCCTTGACTTATGCAGCAATATATCTTCATCACTTGCATACGGAGTGTATATATATCTCAGTTGATTAGATATGCAAATGCATGCTTTTCGTATGAACAATTTCCAAAACGAGGTAAATTATCAAAAGCAAGTTGATGAAACAAGAATATCAACAGTCGCATTTAAAGTAATAATTTCGTAAATGTTATGGTCGATACAATGACCTTGTCGGCATATACAATTTATCATTGAGACAAATGCTGACGGACGGTTTTCATACTAATTGTTAGTCCATTATTTTTACACCGAATTGACGTATATTCGGTGATTTTCTGATCATGACAAAGAGCACACGTCGGCTGTGACCGGTCCGAAGGGGATGCTCACTCCTCCATGGCACCTGATCCCACTTCTGATGTTTCGGAGGTCCGTGTTTGCTCTGCTCCTATTTTGTATTGTTTTATGGACTTTGATATTGAATACTGTTTATTATCTCCATATCCTTCCTTTGTGTACTATGGGTTTTTTTGTTAATATTTCAAAGAAATCAGCGCTCATCCAGTAACAGATGAAAACGTTGCAGTCATATCCTTTGGCAGAGAGGTCAAATTCTTACATTATTATTCGAATAACTATGGATCTGTGAGACAATGTATAGGTAGGGTATGACATTCTGCATTTGTTCAAGTTCATAAGATATCCCAATATTCAGAAAAAGTTCATAATTTCTTGCTTTTTATTTTTTGTTAACATTCAAATTGATACTGAGTATTTTTTAAAAAAAAACAATACTGTAATTTCAAATAAGGATGGCTTGTTGCAACCACTATTGAAATACAACCACTATTGAAATAATTATATCAATAGTGGCTGAGAGTGCATTTCAATAGCAAACATAGTTAGTAACCACTATTGAAATACGACCACTATTGAAATAATTATTTCAATAGTGGGTGAGAGCGCATTTCAATAACAAATATAAATAGTGAGCACTATTGAATTACGAACACAATTAAAATAATTATCTAATAGTGGGTGAGAGTGCATTTCAATATGGGTACCATAGGTTACAACCACTATTGAAATACTACCAGTATTGGAAGAAAAGTTACACCACGTCAGCAACTTTTGAAATAATTATTTCAATATATACATTGGATTCATTGTTCAATACACTATTGAAATCAATAATTTAATCCATATTGAAATCTCTCTTTCAAAAGTGACCATTATTTCAATAATGGTTGCAACCTATGTTTGTTATTGAAAGGAATCTCACCCACTATTGAAATAATTATTTCAATAGAAGTCGTATTTCAATAGTGGTTACTACCTATGTTTATTATTGACATGCACTCTCAACCACTATTGAAATAATTATTTCAATAATGGTCGTATTTCAATAGTGGTTATAACCTATGTTTGTTATTGACATGCACTCTCAGTCACTATTGATATAATTATTTCAATAATGGTTGTATTTCAGTAGTGGTTACAAACTATGTTTGTTTATTTAAATGCACTCTCAACCACTATTGATATAATTATTTTAATAATGGTTGTATTTCAGTAGTGGCTACAAACTATGTTTGTTATCGAAATGCACTCTCAACCACTATTGATATAATTATTTCAATAGTGGTCGTTATTTCAAAAGTGGTTGCAACAATGGCTTCATACAATTGTAGTATGCATATATGCTTACGCGATAATTAAACATGTAAAAAATGTTTCACAAATTTTATATAAACATACTTTTATTGGGCTTATGTCCTGTAGTCGTATTCAGTTCATATTCGTTATAAACATTCATAACAAAAATCAATTTAAACAGAAAAATGGTCTCTTGTCTTTTGTTGTATCATTCCATACTTCAGCTGATGTAGAATGCAGTGGCAGCTCCCCTATGGAAGCTGGTATTATTTTGGCGTTGTCTTGCTTGATTTACGGAGGAGGTACGAAGCTATAATTTAATTCACACAAAAGTATGCTGTAAGCACCATATAATGATAGAAACATCGGAGCATTCCGTAGTCAATCCCAGTAAAAATAAATGAAAGCCCAGACAATTAGTATGAAACATGTAAGCAAACTTCAAAATAAATCTAGGGACAGGGCATATTTTTTTTTTAAATTTTTGTCGAGTCTCTTTGAAATAAACATAAATACAATTTCAAATCAAATATGTGTCAGTCAAAAAACGATCTTATTATAATAGATAACTGCCACATAAACAACAAAAGTTGATGGTGCAAGCAGTGGTATAATCTTCTTTTCATGCAAATTAGTTGATAGATGGCCCTCGTCGTCTCTAGGTAGTAAAACATCTAAACATGAAACAAATGTTGCAGACTCTGTAGTGTACTGAGTATTCAATCGTATTTTTTATTTATACAGGGAAATGACAACAAAATGTTTATTTTAACCTTTATTTTGGCGAACATTGGCCGTGGCATAGTATTTTGTGGGATGCCAGTTAATACAGACAACTTTTGGGCAAACCCACACAAAATCAACAAATTTCATCACACAAAATCAACAAATTTCATCATCACAAACAAGTCATATGTTCAACAATGACCACCCCGGGTAAACCGCGGGTGGTTACTTATTTAAGGTATTTATTTTAGGTACTTATTTAAGTCAAATTAGTTATATGCACAATTCAAGCACAAAACAAATCATATCAACATATCAGCAAATATTTTGCATATAAAATGGTTCAACAGTTCAAACCCCTTCACATTTCAATGTTGAAAACTTCACAACAATACAAAGTTTATGTAGGCCTCAGTTGCTTTGGTGTGCGCAAACGCCATTCCTGTACAGGTTATGCCACGACATTTCATGAAGACGACTTCCACTGCAACGGATTCTGTAAAATACAAAGGAAAAGCCAGCAACAAAAACCAAGCATACAATCATTTAAACTCGAAATTATGGGAATGGGTGGGTGGGATATTTAAGACAGATGCAAAAATTTCTTACAAATATTATGAAAAAAACTTGACAAAGAAATATTCAACCTACTTTGCATCCAGCAAGTTGTTGAAAAGAATGTTGATCCCGAGCTTTCCGACTTATATATACCCAAGGCCGCAGGCCGATCCCGACCAAAAATTGATACCTTTCCCGTAAAATAAAGTCATCTGATTTTATATGCATAAAATAGATGATATTATTTCAAGTGCACAGAAATTTATCATGCAGTTAACATATACATGTACTATATATGGGAGTAACAATTGTTAATTGATAAAACGCCGTCAATACATCCATATACCAAATCAAATGTTTTCTTCCAAACACGTTAGTGTTTTAAAATATTTGATTCATATTAATACTTAACACGTTGGCTATTAAAGAAACACAGAACCAAGTAGAATTCCATTATGTTGTTGGAAGATATGTTGTCTCCAAAGTTTACATAAGCGTTGATTATGTTGGACTCCAAAGTATTTTTAACGTAAATTGTAGAGTAAGTTTTGTTTCGAATTAATGTGATCTTCAACAATGTAAATTTGTAGTTTGCAATTTAAAAGATTCGAAGGTTTCTGATATCTATGTTTTTAAGCAAAAAGAGAACCATTGTCTATTATACAAAAAGATTACATGTAGTTATTTTCTAATCATGGTTATATAAATAAAAAAAAACAGTATACGTTAATTCGATTTGGAGAAGTTCAGATGATTAAAATTATAAAGATAATGTGAACAACATTAACATTAAATTGTATGCAGTTTACTTCATTATTCTGTGTTCTTATTGTAGGTCATACTGCAGTTTTTGATCACAATATAACCGTTAGTGCTAGGTTTATTATTATTTCTGATGGATGGCCATCAACATCTGCTAACATCGGAGGTCCAGAAATCGACAAAAAGAGCAAAGAATCGTTTTACAATGGAGTAAATATCTTTCTAAAAATAAAACTGTCATTGTATTGTAAATCATTATTGCAAATCGGCAAAGTATTTGTATTTCGTCCTAGAAATGTCTCAACAAAAAGATGATATTATACCTGGTATTTGATTAAATATCAATACCTCTGGACTCAGTAAATTTGTATATTGAGAATTGATATTTTTGTGATTTCAGACTATAGCAGGAATACAATCATTAATCAAAACAGTTGGAAGAACTAACCCTATTGTTTGCATTCCTGTGGGATCCGATCCAAATACTGTATGTCAAAACTTAAGATACTTCATTTAAACTTCCTCTTTTACCTGGTCATGTGACAGTAAGAGTAATATACTTCTTGGAACATTTGTTGTAAACCTTTAACGAATTCAAATCTAATATGCAGCTTTCTTGAACAAAATGGTCATTCTTATATCAGGAATTCCTAGAAAACTTGATGCACCTTTCAAGAAGAGGAAGGCTTTTCAATTATAGAGATGCCCGGCAGTGTGGACGGTTTGGTCTCCATGTGGTAAGATATTAATGTAATGTAAACTGAGAATTCTTTTCCCAGTTGAATTCAAAGCAATAAAAGACATGATTTTGTTCTAGAAATTAACTGATCACATTTTGGATGAGAAAGCAGGAGAGCAAATTACACGTGAAGATATTGAGAGAATTGTTAGGTTTTCCAGCGTTAGAACTGATTTCACTGAGCAAGATTTGGTAATTATTATTCATTAAATCATAATTTTATCAAAATTACTATATATGTAATTCATTACTTTTATTACTTTAATTGATTGTTTAACTATCATTTTGGGGATCATTCATAAAACTTATAAAAAACATACATTTGTATATTGTTAATTAACTCTTCTATATGATTAAATGTATTCGTAGTTTTGCAATATATGCCTCTACATCTTGTTATTTTACATCCTTTACTTGCCCTCTTGCTTCCGCAATTAAAAATACGCCACCACAGAACTTTTCGTCAAGAAAAAAATCTTAAGAAGTTTTAAAGACGAAAAAATGCCTTGGCTATGAATAGCCAAGAAAACTTTACTGATGTCATTATTGTTAACAAGAAGTATAGAGTTATTACTCAATATCATTCGTTATCCACTAAGACAGATTCTATGTTCTCTGTTAGTCTTTAAACAAATTTGCGTTTGTAGCCGGAATCATTACATCATCATCATCATCAAAAGTCGGATTTTAAATGATACCACCAATTTTTTAAGGGTTGTTTAAACAAAGTGTGTTTGTGGAATACTGATTATGCATGTCGGCATAATCAAGTTTTTAATTAATTACATTAATCGCGCTTTTTATCTATGCTATTTTTTGCAATAATATCAATTTTTTAATATAATTTATAACAAAGTATAACATGAACAACTTTTAATAGAATGTATACTTATTTTTCATTTGATTTACCTGTTTATGTTTTTCATTCGCAATAAACAATAAGACGATAACGAACAATATTTAAACCAAATATAAATTTAAACAATGCAAATCAGGAGCAGAAAAATTTGTAATCAATTCCAAGTGTTAATAATGGTTTAACAATAATGAGAAACGTATATCAGCATTTAACGTAATGATACATGCAAAAATGTATTCGTTGACAAGCTCATTGTAAAGACCATAGAACTTGCAAAATTATTACTTCAAGCGAGACTGTTTACATTCTTATTTCATCAACTTGTTTGGCAAAATCTTATTTTCTTTTAGAAACCGTTCGTACGTAGAGTATGCTCTTGTCATGATCTTTTGTTGTAAGGTTATCATTTACGCAATTTTCTGGTAAAATATCCAAAGATGAACAGCTGTGTCAAATTCTAGAAGCCTTAGTTTTAAATATAGATATAGATATATATTTATCTATCCAAAATGTGTATATAATAAATAATATAATAGTCAAAGTGTCCGGCAATAAATATTTAAAAAAAGAAAAAACGACAACACAAGTTGTAAAACGTAAACGCTTTCATTTCATATTCTTCAGACGTTTTACTACATTTGACGTTAAAATGTTATGGTAATGACGTTGTCAACAATACAATGACGTCACAATGAATGTTTGGGAAACAAGCAAAAGCGTATTTGTTGAACATATAAGAAATAAACATGCATGTATATAAAATACAATAAACTATGCTAAACTGTTCAAAGTTGGTTTTAAAGACTTAGTAAAATGTTTTTCTTTTTCTTTTCTTTCTACCGTACTGTCGGTAAACAGTTTGTAAAAGGGAAACACGGTGAAATTTCCGTTATCGCAGTGGTCCAGATGTTCACTTACTTTCACCTGTCTGTATTCAGGATGTTGAATATGTTGTTTGTGGACTCGGATACGGGTATGGAGAGTAGTCCCAGTCTCGCCGATGTAAAATTGGCCACATCCTTCACACGTTATACAATATATGACGTTTTTCGAACAACAAGACATATTAACATTAACTTTAAAATCCTTGGGCCCAATTTTAAAAGTATTTCCTTCTCTTATGTACGGACATGTTCCACTATATTAATATTTACATCATATTAATAACAAGACACTAATTAATTTTTTTCGATAATTTTTATTTAGGAGGACATCTTCACTATAATAAATAGTTTAGATTTATACAAACCAATTACTGTGGAAGACCTAGATGTAGAAGATGATATGTACACTGAACGCTATCCAAATCTTCCTAGAATTGGTACCAGAGTTAAACGAGGACTTCACTGGACCTGGAAAAATCAAGATAGCAATGGACCCGGAACAGTAGTAGGGCACTCTAAAAGATGTACGACTTCATTGCAAAACAAGAGCCCATATAAATATACCTAAAACAAACGAAATTATATTTGTGTTTCATTAAAATGTTTTGTAACATTTATCATATTAAGTAAAATCATATTTTAAGTTGGTTGGGCTATCGTGGAATGGGACAATGGACTTCAATTGAACTATCAGTATGGATTTGATGGTACGATAGAAAAGTATGACATTGCGTCCTGTGAAGAACCAAGGATTCTAAAAAATGAATTGATTGCAGTTGGTTGTCTAGTTTCCAGAGGTACATATGCCACAAATCAAGCTTTATTTTCCCTTTTTATGTCGAAAAGAAAATTTAGAATTTACACTGTACCACTGGAATATTAATCATTAGATTACAATTGTTAGTTTGTGCCTTTTGATTTTGCCATTACTCATTGCACATGCTAAGTGATTTGATTGATTTCCTATCTTGATTGCCCTACCCAAGTCTATGTCTTTCAAGTCTATTTAAAAAGCAACAAAGACTTTTCTCTTATTTTGTTTGACTTTTCTATTTATCCTTTTTGTGTCTTTTAGATCTTTCTAGAAAATATTATTTGGAAAGAAAGAGAAATATTAATGACAATCATTCTCGATTACTTAAGGTCCAGACTGGAAATGGGGAGATCAAGATGGCGGAGAAGGAAATATTGGAACGGTATATAGAGTCAAACAAGAGGCTGTTGTTTATGTAAGTAACTTGGATTTTGTAAGTTATGTAAGTAACTTGAAATTCTTCCGCCAGAAAATCTAATTATACAAATGCAGAATTACTTTTAATTTTTTTAAAACTCTGTGTAACAAACAACCTTTCTGGATGAAATGAGTATGAGCCTTTACATACTCTGTTCATTTAAAATGTTCTTTAAATAAATCTTTTAAAATTAAAATTTGAAAAGTATTGTGGTTTCGTAGGTCAAATGGCCAAACGGCAATCGTTGTAACTACAGATATGGATACGCAAATAAGTATGATGTTCTACTATGGTACGATATTTTTGACTATGTTCTTAGTCGAAATAAGATTTTCTAATAAGTATGTCATTTTTCCTTGACAAATAAACAAAATTTGATAATAAATGCTCATTACTTTTAAAATATTCCATTCAGTGATCCATTTGAAACATCATATCATTCCAAACGAAGATTGACTCATTCTGAACCTCCTAAAGGTAAAACAAAAAACATGCAAGATTTGATTTTGTTAGTTTTATCTAGAATCTATTTTTGAAAGTAAGGTTATAATAAAGAGTTGCTGTAAAGGTATTAATCAAGTACAAAGCTAAATGTCATGCATATATACACAAAAATATGTTTGTTAAATCTACCTATCTTATCAATTCACCCAAATATCGTACATGGTAAATATAATATATTTACAATATTTAAGTCTCTTACATGTTTTAAGGACAGATGATACAAACAATTTTTTTCTTTAAAAAAGATTTAATATCATGTCACAAGTTTAGAAAAGTGGATGGTTCTTAGAATTTTTTCTCCGAAGAACTGGAAAATGAAATAGACTTGGGAAATATTAATAATATTTCAATGAAAAAACAAATATAGACAAATCACATTCAGTAAAGGTTTACAGGTGAAAATAAATTTCAGAATATGTTATCTTGGCGCTAAAAGTGTAATATAAACTTTAGAAAAATATACCAAGCCAGGTGAATTTTAAGAGGAAGATCAAAATGACAAAAAATTAGCAATTTCACATAGGCTGATTTTTACCAGTTTGCTTTTCCTAATAAAATTCACCTGGCTTGGTATATTTTTCTTAGGTTTATATTACACTTTAAGCACCATGTTAACATATTCTAAAATTTGTTTTCACCTGTAAACCTCTACTGAATGTGATTTGTCTATATTTGTTTTTTCATTGAAATATTACTAATATTTTCCAAGTCTTTTTCATATTCCAGTTCTTAAGAGAAAAAATTCTAAGAACTATCTACATTTCTAAACTTGTGATATGATATTAAATCTTTTTCAAAGAAAATTTTTTTTTGTATTATCTGTCCTTAAGAGTAATATGTTAAAGTATATGACTGTCCGCTTCTATTGACTTTCTTTGGTGTTTAAAAAGGGGATTCAGAAACTAAAATAGTTAGTTTATTTAAAAAAAAAAAAGATCATAATGAAGCGACAAGAAGAAGTGAATTGAAATCCTATTCAACAACAAATGGCGTTGACCGCTCACAATCTCACTTACACACAGAATGCAGCTCAAATAGTATTGAATTGGACGAGTCATTAAAAAGTGAAGGATCGTATGAGTGTAACGAAAACAGTTCATATAAACAGGTATTGGATCGTAGATGGCAGTGGAAAGATTCTTCTGGAAGCTGGAACGATTATAGTGATGAAATAAACGATAAAATAGAAGACTGTTACAGAAGAAGACCAGAGTCATCCATCGTTATCAATTTAGAGGGACGCCTGTAAGTATAAATAATGTTTAACTTGGTTTTAAAGAAATGAATTAAAGTGTATGATCTTAAAAAAAAAAAACGACCCAAGATAAATTGAATGATAGGTTGAAAAACCTTATTTGTCTCAACAAATTCGTTTCTTTAAAGCAAACTGACACACAAACATCAAGAAGACATCGTAGCATATTGTGGTTAACGCATTCAGTCTTACGCCTATTAGAGAACACCAAACACGCAACGAACGAACGTATCTCGACGATATTAACCGTATTACTAGTTTATAAATGCCATCACTCGGTTTTTATTTATTTTGTAATTATTTCAAAGATGGATCCTGTACCGGCGTGCACCCCCCCCCCCCCAATTTTTTTTTT
>PRKT01000019.1:1123470-1136224 GCA_003671525.1 Saccostrea glomerata | reverse complement strand
TTTGTATTATCTTCAAATCAACAGGAAAACACCTCTAATTTGTTATAGAGTTCCTCAGTTTTCGGGGGCTTCGTCGCAAGATCTCAACCAGGGCTTTGTCCTGGACCCACTAGGGGCTTTAATGTAGCCCCGAAGACTTCCTAGTCTTCTACTGCGCCTCCCACGTTTTGAAATTCCTGGATCCGCCGCTGAATAAATATTTAGACAGTTTAACTGCTAGTACATATTTCTACACTTCCTAGTTAGATATGAACGATCAATATCGGTTTATTATAATGTTAAAAATGAGCTAAACAAAGTTTCACAGTTGATAAACAATATTTATCAATTGTAAAGTATAGTTTACAAACCGTAAACTACAGTAATCAATTCGTTAACTATAGTTTTCATCTGTAAAACTATATTTAACGGTTGTTAACTCTAGTTTACAAATGCTTATCTAAAGTTTATCTGTCTGTAATAAAACGTTATTAATAGATTTTGTTGATAAACATAGATTCACCTCTGTAAACTATAATTTGCAATCCTGAACTATGGTAAAGAGTTGAAAATCATAGTTTCACAAATCGTGAAACTATATTTATCAGATCGTTAACTATAGTTAAGAGTTGTAAACCATAGTTTACAAATCGTGAAACTGTATTTATCAGATAATCTATGTTTTGCAACCGCAAATGATTGTTTTCAGTGTTCAGTATAGTTTGCGGTTCTGAAACATAGATTATAGCGTTAACTATGGTTTACAGATGTTAGATATAGATTTACGTTCAACTTGTTAACTATAGTTTACAGAAGCGATTATACATATCAAATTAACAAATAATATTTATTTTTCTATACGTGTGATTCGTCCGTACGTTTCGTCAGTTACACAGGTAATCACAAATTAAACAACTTTACCGTTCGTAAAACAGATATTCATTCGTTACGTGTTTCGTGTTCTCTATTAGGACCACAGTATGTATAGTTTCCGTTTGAATCGGACATATGTCGCCCGTAAACTATGCGCATAATTATATGATGATTTGAATATGCTAATAAGCCTTCTACCAAATGTGTTTATTTTGTAATCAATTGTTGATCTTGGGCTAGCTAAGTTCAATATCAGGTATATAGCTGTATGAGTCATAATTTCCGAAATATGATACCGGTAATTAATTTCGGAGTTTAAGGTATCGCTTTCAATATAATCTAATAAAGAACCGGTTCTTGCATTGAATATGATACTTATGTATTATAATATTGTCCATTTCTGTATATTTTGCAACGCATGCATTCGTCAAGCGTCGTAAACAATCAAAATTGTAAATATCATGAAATTTAACAGCTTATTCTAATGAATTTTTTTAAAAATCTTTCTATTCCAATAACAAAGATATACATTTTCTTTACAGAGGTCTTATCAAGATGTTTGACCTGTAAGAACACTAAGCTTTTGAGACCATGATTTTCCAATATGTATATGTTTGTCACAGGAGATTAGCAAATTTGTACAACTTTTGAAGAAAATGAAATCTAGGTTCAATGCACAGACATTGCTCTATATTTTCCTCAGAAAATATGTATATGAGAATTGAATGTTGCATATTTGTCTATCAATATATTGGCTGTAAAGATGTATATGTTAACAGTACTGTGCATGGTAGCACTAGTTGGCGTCTTAATTCAAAGTACGTATTCCTCACTTCTTTTTCTCTGTCTGTCTGACTCTCTCTTCCTATCTTCCTAAATTTTTGTGAAGGCATTTTTTTATTTCGCTTATCTCAAGTAAGTAAAAAAAATATTATTTGTAGACTAGTTGTCAAATAATAAATGATATTCTAGAGTAATGTTACCACAGTGTGTATTCAAAGCTAATTTTGAAATAATGGCTAATGTTTGTTTTAGTTTCTTCCAGTAAAAGCGTTGAGGAAAGCAATACTAATGTCAAAAGTCGCTCAGATTTCGGTAAGGAACATTTATTTTGATTTTGTGTTTCAAAAAAATAATGAATTAAAAAGATTATTTTATTTTCCTGAATTTAACTTGATTCTAGTAGAAAACTCCTACTAAGAAAGATTTTTGCTCCTTGATTTTTATAATCCGTATAAGTTAATTTAAGAATCGCGTTTCTTTTAATTGTCTGTTGTTATCGTCGCAAATTTATAACAGTAAAATGAATCTATATAACTGTATTTGAATGTAACGGGCATTTTTTCCAAAATCCCAGGGAATAAATAAACGCGAATTCAAGAAATTAATATAAAAAATAATAGTCATATAATGGATTTTTTTATTGCACTGTTTCAACTTAAATTATTAATCATGTAATTTGAAGACATAGAAGAAGGGCAAGGAGTCGATGGAAGTAAGCAAGATGTCAACAAAGAAGGTATCAAACTGTTTGTTTGTCAAAGACTGTATATCTTAAAGTAAAATTATGAGTCCACATATAGTTCATATAGTCTTCTATCAACTTTTTCAGGAGAGTTGACATTGATTGATCGAGCCGTGAAAAACACAGGTTTAACAAAAGGTAATGTATACTCTTTCAAGATTGTTTCATGCAAAAAATCCTACATACCGGTACATATTGTCTTTCTGACATATTTCTAAATGTATTTATCAATAAAAATATGCATTATGATGCAAAATTTTATTGATTAATAGAAAATATGACAGAAAGACAATATGATGATTGTTTTAGACAACAATGAACCTCCGACTTTTGTTGTTTAGTAGTAACACATGTAAAAAAAAAAAAAAGTCAACATCAGCAATACAGGATGGTTTCTTTGAATTTTAACTTGCATAGAAACTGAATTGTGAATCATATATCAGATGAAATCGAGGAGGTAGAAAAGCGAGGACGGAGAAGAAGATCTCGGCGTGGGAGGAGACGCAGACGCTCTCGACGAAGGAGTAATAGACGTAATAGAAATCGTCGACGGAGAAATCGAAGAAGACGATCCAGGCAAAGGAATGGTCGAAAAGGTTCCAGAAGAAAGGGACCCAGTGGCCAAAGTGGTGGCGGTGGTGGAATTGGATCTCATATTGGAACCGCCATTTCCGGGGGACTTGATGCATTAAATAACGGTAATTAAGAGACAAGTACATCGTACAACAGGTAAAGGGTCAATTTTTTACATAAAAAAACTTTTCTAGACCACAACATTAAACAATATTGTATTCATAGTCAGCTTTAAATTAACGCAGCCTTTTTAATTTTTTTTTTTAACCCTAACTGTTATTATTTTGACTAACTAATGATTTGAATATTTGTCTTTCGTTTTTTTTATTTATAGAATTATTATCTTATTATAAAAATTGCTTATAAAAATTTTCTTGATTTGAATCAAAGTCTACTATGCGTCTATTTAAGGCAGTTTTTGAAAACGTTGATGTAAATGTGTGAACTTTTAATTGTAATATCCACGAAGCTAATGATTTTAATTTAGAAGGTTTTTATAACCAATTTCCTAACGTTAAAATATAGCAAAGAAAGGGGATCTGTGTATTTTAAATCTATTGTACAATATTAAATCTTTTTTAAAATCACAATTAAACATAAAAGTAAATTTTAGTTTTTTAAAATGTGCTTGGACTTATATGCAACATGAATTTTGAATGGAAAAGAAACAATCACAGAATATAATTACACCTTCAAAATTTCTGGACTTGTGTAAAATATATATCATTTGATTTCAGGTTTAGATCTTGCAAACAAACTCTATCCCGTAAATAACGGAGATAACCCTGACGAAGCTGATCAGAACACGGACGAGGAAGAGAAAACTGACTAGCTTATGTATATAAAATTAGAAGTATGAGAATAAATTGTAATGAGCTTCCCTTATTATCAGAGTTGATGGTTTTCCCAAGCAATGCCATTTTTAAAAATCACAAATAACCAGTATGAAAGAGACACCTTCATTTTAACAATGCAATAGGTTTGTCTGCGAAATCTCTACGGACACAGAGGATTTTAACAGCATTTACACTATGTGCTCTGCCCGAACACAAAAATCCATGCCCAGGGGCCCATGGTTTTTCAAAATTTTTGCAAGAGACAACCTTCCTTTTATAACCAAACACTATATTTATGTGCTGAATACCCTAAGCAAAGATTTTTCAACAATTAATGCAGTTTACTTTTAAATAATCAATATATAATGTCCTAACAAAACACTACTGGTAGAATCCCTGTTCTTGAGCCATTTACCCAGTGATATCAAAAGTATTTACCAAAATTGGTTGAAATTGGTTCCATGCCTTAAAGTTTTAAAATGTTTTCTCTATCTGTTAATTTTTGGTTTGATTTTTTTAATTGTTACGCATTTTAAAAACAAAAATGTCCATTTAAGAGGCAGTCCATCGAAAAAACAGGCAGTATTGTATTAATAGACGGCACATCGAATGTGAGGAATTTTTGATATTTCATTAAAAACAATATCAATGTAGTCCAAAAGGAATAATGTAAGTGAAGATTTGTTTGAAAATTGCTTATTTAGTAAAATATCCTTGTGTTTTGTGTAAACTTTTTGAATTCCCCTATATAAACAATTGAATGTAGGTCAGAAAAAAAAGAACTGTAATTTCCAATACATTTTTAACAAGACTGTAATTCACACTAAACTAAATCTAGAAATATTTCACCTTTTTTTTTTTTAAATAAAATCGGTGGGAAAAACATTTTTGATAGTAGTTTTCTGTCAAAATATAAAGACGTTTTTATGAAATTTTGCGATGCAAGAGTTATCTCCCGTGGCATCGGTAAATCTGCTAAACACCATTTATCGGAATCCAAGTGAAATATTTATAATCGATCGGATACCCTAAAGGAAATTATTTAAGAAAAAAAAATATTTATTTTCAAAATATAATTCATTTTCGCTTCCAAACGTAATATTTAGATTTAAATTGGTTCTATTATTCAGGTTGAATCACAGGGGCTTGTTACGAAATATTTATCTTCTTTTAATGAAGATATCCCTACTATAAAAATATAGTAGGGGTAACTTTATTAAAATAAGATAAATATTTCGTGACAAGCCCCTGTGGTTGAATCCACGTTTCCATTGATGTATCAGTGACGTCATATACCTGACTAATATTGCGTCACAATGAAATAGTTACAAGTTTCTAGAGAAGTTTGTAAATTCTTTGCGTAAAAGTGTAAAGAAAATGAATTTTTTAAAAATTTCTAAATGTAAATAATATTTTAATACCAAAATGTATTTTATACACGGGCGGCGTCTCAGCTAGATGACGTTTTGATAAATCAATCAGATGTTCATGTACGTAAAAGACATTAACTCATTATATCGCGGGTTTCATTGTATCGCGGTATATTGCAAAAATTCGGATACATAGCCTATATTCATTTTTTATTGATGGAAATCTGTATGTTGTCTGAATGTTTACTTTTTCGATGATTAAGAAGTATGGAACATCCGTTTGAAAAAAAATATTCATATAAAACGTAATTTCACAGATTTCCAGTCCCGTTTTTATTATATTTAGACCATTAAATTTATAACCTAGTAAAAATTTTAATTAAATTCATCTTTTAAAACTGTTTAGTTTGTACAATTGTTTATTTTTCATGTAGAATTACATCGTAAAATCAAAAATTAAAATTAATGTCTATGTCAGCTAGAAGCATCCATGTTTTCCCATACCGCGATACAATGAGACTCTCCAACTAAGGAGGTAAATAAGACTTCCTGTTTTAAAAATAAACCACAAATTAAACGATGCAAGCTTGGAAAATAATTTGACACTAAAAAAGTTAGGCTATAGTTAGAATTATAAATATCATTTGATATAAGTTAAATTAAAATTTTGAAATTATACTTTTTATGCAAAAGAATTAAGTACCGCGATATAATGAGACACCAGTATACACATTTGAATCTATGGTTACACTCATTTAAAACAGTAAACTGACTGAGAGGAAATAAAAGACAAGCATATATTCTGATGAATTAATATTAAGAGCCAAATTTAGGTAAAAAACGATCCCGATTGAATAAAAACCAATCCCGATCGAAAATAATGCAAAATTAATAAATTTATCAAACTCAAGGCACCTGCCACCTATAAAACATGGTAAAAAAAGTTAATTAAGTATTTTTTAATCATATTACAACAAAAGAGTCAAAATAAACATTACAATTATCAGTATTTTCTTCTTTATATAATTCCGGTCGGGATCGGTTTTATTTATAGGGAAAATTATGAAAATTAGGTTTTGACTCCTTTTATTTCTTTCAATATACCTGTTCCCATTGATTTTATTGAGTTACTCAAAAGTTTGTACTTTGTATTCATAATAACACAAGAAAAAAATCTGTCCTTGTAATGTATTGTATGGAATGCCATATAAGACTGCCAACTGCAGTGGATTCAAGAAATGACGTACCTATAGTTACAAATAATGTCAGTCCACAGTATTATAAATAGGTTAAATTTGGGGAAACGTTAATTCCCCTTTAATAGTGGTATATCACTTTTATACTGAGATTCCGCTATAAAAACAGCCGTATGTTTGGCTGTTAATTTATTTGAATTACTAGTATGCCCCTTAGAACATTGCATGCTAATGCCTAAAATGCTACTTCGTGTTCTTCATGTTATTTAGAATAAGAGACCAATGGGCAACAACGTTCAACTGAGTATCTTTGTCAATGCTGGACTCCACAAGATTTACAAGATTCCCCCTTGTTATACCTAGCTATTGCGGCTCAATTTTAGCCCTATGCCCACCCAACTTCAGGATGCCCCAACATAAGTCAACTTTTTTGGTAATTTAGAAGATTTTAAAAGATTTTCCTATATTTCAATGTAAAACTTGGATTCCCTATTGTTGCCCCTTCCTAATCCAGAAGATCATGATATGAACAATTTCGATTCTACACTACCCCCAGGATGCTTCAACATTAGTTTCAAGTTTCCTAGCCCAATGGTTTTTGAGATGAAGATTTTAAAGATTTTCCCCATAAATTTCGATGTCAAACTTTGACTTCCTATTGTGGCTCCGCCGAAAATCAAAGATTTGAAACACAGCTAATTCATGACTAGATAACTGTAATTATGACTTTTTAGCTCACCTGAGCTGAAAAATCAAATGTGCTGTTCACCTGTAAGCTGTCCGTCAGTCCGTAAACATATCAAATTCACAAATTCTTCTCCAGAAACAATTTGCCAATCTTACCCGAACTTGGTACAAAGCATTCCTTGGTAAAGCAGAGTTTATATTATCAAAATAAAGGGCCAATTCCCTTAACAAGGGAGATGATCAAGAAAAGACAAAAAAGGATGAGGACATTAAAAATTTTCATCTCAAGAACCATCTGTCCAGAAAAGCTGAAACTTATGTGGAAGTATCCTGGAAAAGTGCAGATTCTAAATTATTCAAATCATGGGCCCTAATAAGGGAAGGTGGGGCCACACCAGGAAATCCAAGTTTTACATTGAAATATATGAATATATATAATATAATGGGGGGGGGCTGGTAAAGAACAGCATCGCAAAAGTTACTCAGTTAAGACTCTTATTTATATTGCTTCTCTAATGCCTCTTTCCTCACATGATTTGCTTACTACTTCTAACTCTTTGCAAGGTGTAATTGTTTGCATTTCTCTCATTTGAACGATGTTTAACATTAACTGATTTAGCACCATTTATATAGATTTATATAGAAATTCTACGGGGCCAATATTCTTCGATTGCTTAACTTTCAAGCTTCGTAGGACCAATTCCGCGTGCTTCTTAAAAACTTGTGAAGGATGTTAATTCGTTAAAAAAATAGGGTACTTTCAATTTCAATGAAAATTAAGCCCCCACAAAAATTGATGAATCCACGGTAAATATTTTTATTATTTATTTTTATCATTTATGATTTAAACACAGATTAAGGGATTGTCTGGGTTTTAAGTTAACTACAATACAAAATGTTTTTCAAGAAAATATTACTTAGTGAGGAAAGAAATTTAAACCCATTAAAATATGCATCATGCTTTTCCTAATCGACTTACCCCACCTAGAATTTTCAATGTTTTTTTTAATCCATGTTAATATTTTTTTTCGAATTTTTTTTTTCAGATCAATTACTGTATATCAACTCATCATTAAAATATATTTAGAGTTTTGATACTGTTGTTTTTCTGATTTGTTAACTAGAATGTTATTTTTTATCCCATAATCAAAGATTCGGGGGTATATAGTTTTTGTCCTGTTCTTCTGTCTGTTTAGCTGTCTGTATATCAGGGGGTTTTTCCCGAAAAAATAACTTTCAAAGATTTTGTTTCATGTCTGAATTTTTTTTTTTTTTTTTTGATATAACAAAGAAAATTAATATTTTGGACGTTTCAGCCATTCAAAGTTTCAATTTTTCAATATCCATATTTTGATCGGCAATGTTGCGCACCATTTCTCTGACGTCATAGTGTCAATCCTGGTCAAGCGAAGAATTTATTGAGTTTACGAACGACTCATTGGCTTTATCTATTAAACCTGCTAGAAATTAAATAAAAGGTAATTTGCTAATTGACACATAATAAAATATAATTTGTAGCGTTTGGATGAATAATATGCACAGGAAAAGTTTTAGGATTTTTTTTTTTACATACCCTGGTCTTGGTGGTTGCGGGGATTTTTTTCCATCCAGGACAATCGTTTATATTCGATCTCGGTTTTTTTCTGTACTTTAAAATCTTTAAAGGAGATTGTACTTTTCAAAACGAAAAAAAAAATCATAATGCATTTTAAGAGTCGCACAAATACATCCCCTACTCAGTGTTGTGAAGTTCGTGATGGAGTATGGCGCCATTAAAGATCGAAGTGTCCTTTCTTGTATTATGATATTCACTGCTGGAACAGATAGGAGATGCACAAAATATGTTTATGTATAATTTATCTAAATAAAATACTGAAGAAAGAAGACTTATAAAATCCATTTTTATAAATATTTCTGAAGTCAAACTTTAATAAATTGGTCTATTCACACGATTCAGTCTGAGTTGTCCAAACTTCGTCTTCGATGCTATCACCCCATGTTATGCTTGTCACGGTATGTTTTCTTTGTTGGTTATTTCTCTTTGGTAGATGTTCATCATGTTAATACATATAAGATTGATCGTTCATAGTCATAGGAATAGCTTCAATGTCAAAATTTCTTTCAACCTATTCGTGTATTCTTTTTATTTTAAGACAAATAACACAAAAGTTTTTCTTCCAAAATTTAGTTTCTTTACTAAATTTGGTGCATAGTCAGCCAAAATACACAAAAATGAAACGTTAAAGTTCAATGCACTTCTTTTGAAAAGTTTACATAACGTATGAATTTTTCTTGCCTCAGAGTTTATATGTACATTTTTAAGAGTGTCTTTTTACATAAAACACATTAAATTCTCTAAATTACATTTCATTTAAAGAAATATTGACATATATCGACGACGTATTATCAATGAAAAATAGCTATTTCTATTCTTATGTCGATACGACATATCCCGGTGAGCTGGAGATAAAAGCAAGCACAGAATCTGACACATCTGTTTCATATTTGCAATTGGAAATTTTTCTTGAAAAAAACGTAAATGGTAATCTAACATTCACGCTTTATAATAAACGTGATTACTTTAACTTTTCAATCGCCAACATCCCTTACGTATACAATAATATATCTTCAACACCTGCTTACGGAGTTTATGTATCTCAGTTTATTCGATAAGCAAGAGCATACTCTATGTATGCAATTTCTAAAACGACATAGATAACTGACAAACAAATTGATGAATAAGAATGTCAGCCGCCTCGTTTCGTAATCATTTCGTAAGTTTTATGGTCAATACAATGGCCTTGTCAGCAATTGCAATTTATCATTGAGTCAGATACTGTCTGACGTTTTTCATACTTATTATTTACTCACTGAATTGTTGACATATGTTTTCGTTATTAGGAGTACATGGTGATTGGTCGTTATGGGATGCTTACTCCTCTATTGCACCTTATCCAATCTCTGATAATTCGGAGGTCCGTGATTTCTCTACACCAAAGATTGTATTGGAAATGGATTTTTGAGCTTGAGATTACTTTTTGTTGTCTCTATATATTTTTCATTCTAGAATCTGAATAGTAGCAATATCAACTTAATCTTTTAAAAATTAGCTAACATTAATATTTATTTATAAAATATCTTAACATAATTTTTTTTACAAACACACACCATTTTGTGTAGAAATGTTTAATATGAATTAAGAGACTAAACACATGTATAAAATAACGATCATTATTAAATGCTAAGAGATCTTGTAATAAGGGAGTTCGTAAAGATCTTCCTAAATATTACGCAGAGTAAAACCAAAATACTTTAACATCAGTTTCCTTACCTGATAAATGTACATTGTTCAACAAAGAAATACCCCACTCCTTCATATTGTAGAAACCCTGGCATGACATATTTTTGTGTATGACATTAAATGGGACCTGTAATTCCTAATTATTTATATATATTTGAAAAAGAATGAATATGCCATTATTATGGAAAGCCGTAGGATATCCCCCACATAATTGTTATAATTTCCTATATATTTATACCAAAAATGATTATCTCATTCAAAACTAAAAATCTTGCTCTTTTAAAACATTATTATCATTTTCCTGCAACATTTATAATCATGATAATCTTGTCAGTTAAATGTGTACGCGTTATTCTTATTTTCTCCTAAAATTTTGAATATGCACACTTCACAGTATTAATCTTGACAGTCAATGTGGACAAAATAAAAAAAAAAAGGGGGTCACAGAAATTAATGAAAAAAAAAAAAATTTTGAACAATTTTTTGTACACATTTATTTTCATTTTACTTCCAGCTCATACTTATTCTTATTTCATCATTTTATAACAATTATCCCTATAATAATAATGTAGTGATTGAAAATTTAAAAAAAAATAACACACTTAAAACAATGTTATTTCCGAAGTCTTCGTTATAATCTTTGCATATGATGTACATGAGACCTTGTTTGCAATTATTTTTAAAGATTATAAATGTTAATAATAAAATGTTTTTAAAAAGCAAGGTTTTTATTTTTGGGGTAATTATTTTTGGTATAATTATACAGGAAAATATAATAATAATGTGGTGATACCCTACGACTTTCCATGATTTCAAGTAGGTATCTGTTTTAACAAAAGCGAACATATCAAAAAGCCAGTATGAGCTATTTGTTCACTTTGAAAAGCTTAATTTGACATGTGAGTTCAGTTTTTTAATCATTCAATTTTGATTTTATAAATTTCCATTTTGAATTAATAAATAGCTGTTGGGAAGAGGGCAGGGCATTTTTCCAAAATATTTACATTGGCATTTTTAATTGTATCCAAATAGAAATTCCCAGACAATTGTCTGAAGGCACATCAAGGATATACTTTAAGATTGTTTTCAAAATTAAATTACTTTTTTCAATTTTGGACGGAATATTTAGTTTTTATATATTATTGTTTGACTAACAATGTAACAGGGCATCATATTTTCTTTATTCATAAAAAAAATATGTATAAACAATTCATCTCTTGACGTGGACATGTGGGTCGTACTTAAAATTAAATTATCTACATCTTTTGATATTTCATAACACTAAATTGAATTTGGTCAAATGAAGAAAAATCTTCCTCGTAACCTTTTCCTTATCCTTAATGTATCCTAATGGGAGCATCTTCAATTTCTTCCATCAGATTCAGAAAGAGATAGCGATTCATGCTTAAAAAATTAACTGTTAACCATTTTTATTCATTTTTGCCATTTCATTGAAAATTACATGTACATGTATTCTTAAAATATGATTGCTAATTTTTCTATTCTATTAGTAAAATGTTTACAGAAAAAGCACTTTTTTCATATTCATGTTTTCTTTAAATTCCTTTCTTCTGTTAAAGATTCAGAGATGCTTCGAATATTTATTAATCAATGTTTTGGACACATCTTTTATACATAACTATGGACTGTTGAACCTGCATGAAAAAGAAATAGACATTTTTTAATGTTTTATTCCAAAATTCCGATGTCTTCTTCCTGCTTGATTATCATTTTGAGTACTCTAACCAGAGGTTTCCTTTCATTGATATTTTTTGAACAATTGAAGATAAAATATGATTTTTTCCTAAAGCATGAGATAATTAGCTTCCCTGCATCATGTCATCTCAAAAAGCTTCATTTATCATCATGCTAAAATTATCGGTTGAAAATTTTCCGCTTTGAAACTACACATAAAGTTAATTTTTTATGTTCTTAGCACTTTTTTATATTTCAAATAGAATTTTGAAAATAAAAGAAAACTATGGGTCTGGTTTAAATGGATTTCTTAAATTTTCATTAACCAATAGTAAACACATCAGAGTAATTCTCTGGATATTTAAAACACCGTGTCACAACTGGTTCTTCCAATATCTATTTAAAAGACAGCTAGCTATAGGGCTAAGGGACAAAATCTGACACAAACATTTAAACTAAAACTTTAAAAGGTGTTTAAAAGAGATCGATGAATTATCTTCCAGATTTTTTTTATTTAAGGGATGCATTTTCTGATTACATTTTTTTTTATTTTATTCCTTTTTTTCTGCTTTATTTTCTTTTTTCAACCCAATGCCAATGAAAATGATTATATAATGTATTATGAGACAAGGAATATAATACATATTGTAACATCGATCGCAAAGAAAATAAATCTATTTTTTGATTATATGCACACAGAGACATGAGAAATGTGAAGA
>PRKT01000019.1:1099675-1123384 GCA_003671525.1 Saccostrea glomerata | reverse complement strand
TATATATTGGATTCCGAAACTTAAGAATCCTTACAAAGGTACAAAGCAGATTCCAGTAAATGGTCAACCAAGCCTCTTTCTTTACTCGACACTAAGATATTACTATCATCGAAGGAGAAAGTTCAAAAGTACTGTGCAACAATGCATACAAGAAGTGGTGTATTTTAGATATAAATAGTAACTTAAAAATTCCAAGGAACTTTTGGACAATTTGAAATCACAAGATTTTACCAATATCAACGGCTTAAAAACTTACGACTTTTCAACTTTATATACAACCGTTTCCCACGATAATTTAAAGCCCTGGCTTTTTGATATCATTGACAGCTGCTTTTTCAATAAAATGGAACTTGAAGGGTAGAAAGGTTGGAGGTAGAAGATGACACCTTATTGGTGATCATTATAATAGTTTTACATATGAGTATGTGAAAGACAAAAAATGCTGCTGAAGAGAACAGCAGGGCCAATTGACTCAGGTGAGCGTTGTGGCCCATGGGACTCTTGTTATCATAGTATAAAGATGTACAGAGTGAAGCTGTCATTTGTATACTGAAATGCAGCTCGATTCATAGTTGCAGCATTATATTGTTCTTTTAATGATTCATCAACAGACACCTGTTTTTCATCAGAAAGTGTTGGTAATAAGAAGGCAGCATAGCATCATAGCTAGTTCTACATGTATACACAGTTACATCAGCATGTATATCTCATTCATCTACAGAATACAACATAGTAAAATAAAGCTCTATATATAGTTTAACCACCACCATTCCCTTTTTATTTATAATGTAAGAAAATTTAGTGACATAATATAAAAGATTATTTTTTAAAGTTTATAAAAATAAAGCAACTTGCAGCTATCGATTTATCATCAAAGATATCTTTTATCAATTTGGTTGCTTATTCTGTAATTATCAACATTGATTCCAATATCTGAGTCGCGCCAGGTCTCGTCAGTTACTTATCAGTTAAAGACTACATCATGTACATTACCCGCAGGTATCCGTACAGCACAGCCATTTCCAGTTATCAAAAAGAAGGAATTGGGATTCAAAAAATATTTATTTTTGTTAACAGAATGTACATGTGATTTGTATATTGTAACAGAACAATTTAACTTGCATTAACGTTCGTGAGGATAATAATATTTTGTTCATACTTTGAAAATAAACAGTCATCGTCACTGTATAAAGTGCACCTGACAGGTGGCCGTTGTAGATCTAGACATGCACAGTTCTGCTCACGTTTTCTACTAGAAAGAATCGTTAGTACATGCAGTAGCATGTATATGGTGAGATTAAGCCAAGTTTGTCGTCTCCAGTTTGCCATGATTCTTTCAGGTTTTCTACGTGACTACTGCCTTTCACTTCAAAAAGAAATTACAATTATAGCTACTGTGCATGTATTTGTAGAAAGGTAGACTTTGACTTTTATTTATATATCCCCGCTTGAAAAGTTGGGGGTATACAATGATCGGGTTTCCCGTCCGTCTAGCTGTATGTCAGTCCGTCCGCCCGTCTGTTATATATATATAAACATGATACAGTACCCGCCGGGGTGCCCATCTCTAATCCGCGATTCCACTTATACCACTGCATGAAATTAAATGAGGCTTCCATAGAATCTTTCTTACATACATGTAGTGCCATTGTGTACCTCCTATTTTACTTTTTGATGGACACACTTCGGGTTTCCCAGAGCAAAACATGGACAGTGCCATTCTTTCTGTAACATTGAAGGGTATCCATCTCTTATTCATAACTCATCCTATACCACTGAATAAAATGTAATGATACTTTCACAGATTCTTTATTACATAATGCCATTGTGCACCTTCTATTTAACTTTTGATCTGAAACTTATTTCGGGTCTCCCAAAGCAAAACATGCAATTACCCGTATAAGTGGAAATTTTAGCGAGACGCAAATTTAGCGATTTCTATATCTAAAAACTGGTATTCTATTTTTAGCGAGAAGTAATTTTAGCGATTTTAAAATGCTAACTAAAGAAGCTATTACAAATAACACGCAATTAATTTTTAGCGATATTCAATTTTAGCGATGTCGGCACCCTCGCTAAAAATGCCAAAATTAAATCCTCGCTAAAAATTCTACTTATACGGTATAATCGTATGGGAGGTGGTGGAAATCATTTAGTGAGCTCAATGATCACATTACCTCTAGTTTTGTTCAAGACAGTCACAATTTTAAACAATACTTATCATATAAGTGACGTACATGAATTTATACATTTTAAAAATCTAAAACAGGCATATACTTACTCAAGACTATAAGTTTGTTTGAATTTTTAATCCATAAAATGAATTTGGTTTTGTAATTGCTGTGGGAAAATAGAAATTTAATTGATAAGTTTTAATTAACCTCTCAAGAACATGAAGCAGGTGCGAGGTTGTATTCAAAGAAAGTACTTGTACAGGTGTTTAATGATGTAAATGCCACCTGTAGATATAAAAGGGACATTTTTTTATTATTTAGCTAGAGGTTTGTACATCTTCAAGTCGTAAAGAATCTGTATTTTAACTTTAGATAAGTTTTAAGATTTTATCTATGTGCAAATCTTTGAGATACGAGGCTTTTCAATAAAATGACCTGAGTTCTATGACATACAACATAGAAATCATAATTTTCTGACATTAATTTGGCTTCCTTTTATGATTGAATTGATTACAGTTTATGTGACCAATTTTCATCATATGGTTTCATGACGAAACGCTTGAAAACAAGGGCTATTCGAGACACTGCGTTTAAATATGAATAGTAAAGAATCAGTAAAATATAGTGAAAATAAACGCTTCATTAAACTGCGTTAAAAATCACATAGATATGTGAAATTTGCAGCAACCAATGTTCTTTTTATAGACACACGAGCAGGTGGATTTCAATGAGCAAAAACGATATTATTGGCATCAAAAACAACCAATGTACTGTTTGGCAAAGTTCATTTCAAATTATCACTGATAATGTTTGATTGACTTAATGACACAAAGCAGAATTGATAGGCATCATTTAGGAGGTAGTTTACACTGTTTTAAAGAAACATTTGACAATTAAAAAGCTAATCAATGATCATCCTATGTTTTGAAAAATGAGTGAAAACGACAGCCAGTTAAAATATCTAAACAATTATTTCTAAAAATCAGAAATTGAAGTTATCCACGTTTGTCTGAAATTCAGATAATGAAACTTGAATCCATTGCTTAAAACCTTCGAAACAAATTAACAATAAGATGACAAAATCACCAAAGGTATGAGAAGAGCAAAGAAATGCAAAATCACAAAAACATTTTTATGTGCCGTTTTCTTAATTATAAGTGTTCTTGTGGTTTAGGTTTTTTTCCGGGGAGGCAGTTCAATTTCTGCATGGAGAAGTCTAAAAAACAAATTTTGAAAAAAAAGTTTTAAAAACGAAAGGTTTATGAGAGGATGGAACAAGAATCAGGAATCCACTATATTAAATTTCTTTATGACAGCGTTCAAACCCACACGCAATGAAGAGTAAAGTTGGGGGAATAAAAAGATAGTTAATGTTCTGTCACACCAACAATATTCGCGAGATCTTTCACAAATTGACTTGTTTCATTTTCCAAACTTGAAAAAGAAAACACCTCTCAGAAAAAAAAAACAAGTCCAGGAAATCATAGGATCTGCCATATTCCAGCATGCGAAGGGTCATACTCAAAACAATCAGATAATGGATAAAAATATTTGTTTTTTAATTAAAATAGAATATTTAAGTGAAATCGTTAAGACTAAATCATTGAAAAGCGGTTTTTTTATCTTTCCAAGCACCGAAGACATTGTTACATGTATTATTAATTATTGAACTGCCCTCGTACATATGTACATAATTATACTTTTATTTTACGCATTGTAAACATTGGATATTGATGTTTTTAAACACTTTCTATACTCGATAAGGAAAAAGATATTGGATATTCCAAAAACAAAAAACAAAAAAAGGCTAACATGAACGTAACTGAAGTTTCGTGATTTTGTATTAAAGTATTTCCTTGTTAAGAAATAAAAAACAAATCCGTATTTTTCCCCTTAAGTCAATCTAAAAATAAATCTAGTTTTCTCGAAGCTTTATGCAAGTCGTACATTTCATCAACAGCTACATGTTTTTGTTTGACTTCTACAATGTATATATCCACCCTGTGCACGTAATGATTAACAAGTATTAAAGCATTGCCATTTCAAATCTCAGACAAGCATTGTATTTTACTTTGAGATATTTCATGATCTCTAAATAGAAATTCTGAGTAAAATATTAAAAATAAATTTAAAACTTTAATTATAGAATATTAAATTTTTGTCTTTACTTATACATATATTTCCTTGTGCAATTTCAGCATCTTGCATTGGACATGTATCAGTGCAACAGGACAGAAGTTAAATATAGAAATGTAGCTTCGTAAGTTAGGTCAAAATAAGGAGCAATAATACTCTCACTGAAAGTAAAATGAATGTTTCACTCTAATTTGGGACCTACAATTAATTCTTGCTCAGAATGATTTAACAGAAAATGGGAATTTGAAAAGAACAGTTTCTTTAGCAATTTTAAAACACCTATTTTGCATCCATTAAATGCATAAACTTGTCATAATGAGCATAAAGGTATCAATCATGCAACTGCATACTCCTTTAGTTACCGTTTTCCCTAATCTCCATTAAATTTTAAACCCTGAATTCTGCCATTTTTAACATTTATTTCTTTCATAATATAGGCCATGTATTAAAACTCATACACTCTTATTAAAAAAAATAAGTCATAAAATTATAATAATTAAGTTTATTAAATTCTTTTCATAAACTAAATGAAATGTTTAACAATAAATTTGCTGTGACATCATTTATTATGACCTCTGCCCTTGGGGGCACTCAAAGGAAAACTTCTGATATACACTATTTCCTGTGAAAAATCTAATAATTATCACAAATATCCAGTAGGTGCCCAATTACACCATATGACAAAATAATTAACATACTTAATGACTATTGCAGGGTGTAAAATCAAGTTATCCTCTACCTGTGACTTTAACCTGTTTAACAGGTACAAATGTATGTTACATACAAAGGTGTCATCACTTTAACACCTGGTTCACACCTTACAATGTAAGTAACAAGGGAAGATTGCACAGGTTTGCATAATGTTATCTTAGGGTTAACCCCACAAATCATTGCATCATCTTACAAACCAACAGAAAATAAATTTATTTCCATTTTAGGGTGCCATTACCCATGATTACAATTTTACCCTCTTTGACAGTAAAAGTTATAAACTTTGAAAGGTCAACATTTAGGTTTACTCTACCTAAACAATTACTCATGATTATCACATATATACATGTACAAGTACTTTTAAATTGATATACACAAGAAAGTATTAATAGCAACTCAATATTTCAGTCATTTATACTTGCAGTGTAATTGAATTAGAAATAGAATATTTTAAAATTCAGAGTCATCAGTTAATATATCAAACACAAAGAATAAATATTACCATGATTACATGTATGAATGATGGGTAAGAATTTCATAATCGATGATTGGGTTACTGTAACTAACTAATTATTGCCCAGATTGACGCAAACATCAGAACGACGAAGTTGAATACTAGTAATAATGATATTAATACATCTGTAGTATATTTTGTATTTACTAGAAGCTTGTGTATCAAAGTGTATGTAAGCACCATTTGTTACGCATTGCTTGCATCAGCTAGACATATAACTGCACTGATATTGTATACCAAAATATACTGACAGGTCCAGTACAATCGCTAGATTTAGCTACGTAGTTTGATTTGCCTACCGATTTATTTACTTATCTCAAGTAGCTTTATTTAGCTACCATATCAATCTTATTTCTTAAAAAAAATTCTTAGGATGTGCAGAAATCTCATTTTGATGCAGTGATTATTTTCACTTTTGAACTCATCTGTCGATCTGTAAACGTTATTCATGAAAAAAAAACTCGCTTGAAAATCTAGTGATTGTACTTGACTCGACTGGGTAAATCAATACTCTATATTGAAATAATCAGTTAAGAAAAATTTTAGAAACAGCACTATTTTTTGTGCGATAAATAATCACTTTCTCAATGGATGACACTAGCTTTGTTGTCATCCATTCAAATTTTTTCTGACAAATAACGCAACAGATCTGCAGCTTTCACAGATATATAAAAAAATAAAACAATTTTCACTCTAATGGAAACAAATTTCAGATTAAGAGTGGAGTATTTAAACGAACCATCAACTTCTCAACAGAGATTTGGGAGGAGGGCTTCATAATTTTCTAGACAAGCAAATAAATTCTATTTAAACTTCATTTAATGTAAATTGATATATTTAGACTGCTATAAATTAAACTAATATCTTAATTTTAGACACTGCCAGAGTCCGATGATTATGCAGACCCAGCCTTATCAACAACCGAGAGTGAGACCATACAAGACGAGGACTTTGAACAGGAAGAGGACGACGACAGTGATCCAGTTGAACCATGCAATGCAGGTACACTGATTAGTTGAGATACTTGTATCTTTAAATAAAAGAACTTCAAGTCTTTTTCCAAAGATGATCAAACAGAATGTTGTCCTGAAAAACCTATTCTAAAAATTTCCAAAATAGACATATGCAATATATCTAAAAAATAAAAAAATTAAACAAAAGAAGGAAGAAAGGAAGAAAAGGGCAATATATATATTGATAACTTGTGTAAAAGAAGGAATTACAGCTTATATGAACTGTATAAAAATCAATTATTTTTCCTTTCATCCAAAAAAGGAAAAATTAATTACATACTAGTACTCTTCAGAAGAATCATTAAATACAATATGTTTATTCTGTGATGTTAATCTTTCTAGGGGATGAATCTGAAGCAGATCAGCCATTGTACAGCGGTGCAACAATTACTCTTGCTGCCAGTATGATATTGTTGATTTCATTTGCCATGCGTCATTCCCTCACTGGAGAAGCCATCGCTGATCTGTTAGTCCTCTTGGAGCTTCATTGCCTTACGCCGAATTTGTGCAGGACAAACCTGACATCCTTCATGGACTTCTTTAGGAACTTTAAGTCACCCCTTGAGTTTCATCACTATTGTGAGCATTGCTTCCTGTACATGGGGATGGAGAAGGCTGAAGTCTGTCCAAATTGCAACAAGCCACCAAAGAAAAATTCAGCAGCATACTTTCTGGTCATTCCAATCGCAGCACAGTTATCAAAAATGTTTGCAGGTAATTTATTTATTAAACATTTTCAGAATTGCTAACAAACTGATCTTTCTTCTAAATTATTAAAATAGTTTTCATGCCCCCATTACCAATATTTGACGATACACATTATGCAATATTAAATTTCAAATATTAAACTTGTTTAAAAAAAAAAAAATAAATATGCAAAGTACTGCTTGATAAAAATAAAGTATCAAAGTGATATAAAAATGATGTTGTTTGTTTAATAAGGAATTAATCAATATCCCAGAAAAGTTAGATTAAGATCTCTGCTATAATTATTTGAAATATTTCAGATGGAAGTTTGGTGCAACAGATTTGGGAATACAAGGCTTCTAGACAAGATGATGGAATGTTAAAGGACATATGTGATGGAAAGCTGTACAAAGAAACCTTCACGAAAGATGGGTATTTCACCGACAGCACAGCAGAGCACCATGGACAACTGCATATATCCTTCCAGATGAATACTGATGGAGTGTCCTTGTTTCGTTCCTCATCATTCAGTATTTGGCCGGTTTACCTGGTGATCAACGAGCTCCCACCCCATTTACGGTACAAAACTTTAAGTTATGTAGGTTGTGTAATTTAAATGGTACTTATCTTTTGAACTGAAAATGTTAAATTGATCAAAAAATCAATTTGATGAGCTAGAACAATTCTTAACATTTCAAATACATGTGCAACATTTTTGTTGTAGAGTTTTAATCTTGTATGTGTAAAAGATTCCCTGTCTTATGCTAATGAAGATCAATGACCTTGAAGCTCAATGTTTGTCAACAAGGTTCTATTCTTATTCATATTATTTTTTTTATTAATTTATAGGTTTTCCAGACGTAACCGTGTTTTTGCTGGTTTGTGGTTTGGATATACAAAACCCAACTTCTGCACATTCCTAAGACCATTCGCAGAGAGTTTGCATCAGATTTACAGAACAGGTAGGTTTCTTTCCATTTGTTTTTTTTAGACCATTCTGATTTATCAATTTTAAAAAAATTTTAAAACCCAAACTGTTAATTTTATAGGCAGTGCAGCCTAGTTATTCTTATGATGAATCATTTATGGATCAATTCTTGACATATTTATTGAACTTAAAAAGATAAAATTTATTGTGACCAGATTCAAGGCAATACTCTCACCAAGTAGTGATAGAAATTAGGGTAAATTTGACCACTTAATTTTAGAGGCAAGGGTGTATCAAATAATTATTTTCCCCTTAAAATTAAAAGTGGATCTTGGACAAGAATCTCTTAAATATTTTAACTTGAAATTTTTCATATTAATACTTGTCTACATGCTCTGTTTATTGATTTCTTTATGTAATTTTTGTAGGTCTTGAGGTGGATAATCTGACCATTAGAGGGATTCTGCTGAATGGTGTTTTTGATGCCCCTGCTAGATGCCTCTTCCAGAATATGGTCCAGTTTAATGGATTCCACGGGTGTCCATATTGCCTTGTGCCAGGAAAGACAGTGCAGACAAGTGAAAGAGGTCACACCCTGGCTTATCCCTTCAACTTGGACAGTGCAACGGGATTTCATGAGCCAAGGACACACAATTCTTTTACCAGATGTGGAGAAGAAGCAGAGACCAACAAAACCAATGGTGGGAAACAGTCTGCTGTGTCTGGGGTAAAGGGACTTACGTGGTTTAGCTACTTCCCACACTTCAACATCATAAGGGGAGTAGCCATTGACTACATGCACTGCGTTCTCCTTGGAGTGGTCAAGATGCTGTTGACACTCTGGTTCGACAAGTCCCATCGAAATGAGCCATACAGCATTGCAAGTAGGATTGCTGAAGTGGATAGACGTCTCCTTGCAATCAAGCCGCCAAATTTCATCTCCAGGTTCCCTAGGTCTTTGGTTGATGTATCCCATTTTAAGGCTGCAGAGCTCAAGAACTTCCTGCTGTATTACAGTCTGCCATGCCTGTTTGGAATCTTGTCAGAGGATCAGTTTCAACATTTTTCCCTCCTCGTATTTACAACATACAAGCTTCTGCAGGACAAGATTTCATCAAGAGATATTCTTCATTGTCGACAGATGATGTTGGAATTCGTGCTCAACATTCCTGTTCTGTACCACGAGAGGTATTCTACTTCCAACGTCCATCTCCTCCTTCACATAGTTGACAGAGTAGAAGATCTTGGTCCTTTGTGGTCTTCTTCATGCTTCTACTTTGAAGATTTCAATGGACAGCTGAGGCGCCTTTTCCATGGAACTCAACATATCCAGTGTCAAATTGCATTTGCTGTTGGTGTGCACCAAAGCCTTCCCCAGCTATCCCAGATGCTCAACCATGGGACCAGTGAGAGGGATCTGTTTCTCCGACTGACCGAAAAAAAGTCCCAGCCTACAAGCGAAAACATTTGTGACAGTGTATACGTAATTGGAGCTTACTACAACAGACTGTTCACTCAAGAAGAAGAAAGAGCCCTTACGCTGGCTGTTGGGAACTTTGACTCTGTGTTGTTCTTTAAACGTCTGTCGAAAGACCATCAAATCCTCCACAGTGCAGAATACAAAGCAACAACAAGGAGGAACAACACAGTCATAGGCTATGGGAGAAACTCTTATGGAATGATTCAGACTTTGGTTAAAGTGAAAAGGAACATTGGAGAGGATGTCGCTTATGCATTGATAAGCCCCATGGACAAAACGAATATTGTTATTGATGGCAAACAGAGATCATCCCCAAACCACATGATTTCCCTAAAACCCTCATTGAATGCTGGACTGGTAGCTGTGTCGGTAGTGGACATCACTGATGTATGTGTGCATGTTCCTGTCAATGATGAACTTTCCTTCGTGTCTTGTGTTCCAAACCGAGTGGAAAAAGAGTAAAAATGACACAGTTCAATGCTACATCATTATGTGATTGACTGAACAAATGATATTGAAATGATTGCAATATTCAAGAAACTGATTATTAAATCATGTTTAATTGCAATATTCATGTTTATAGCCAATATAAAATATTTTGAAACTATTTTTGTTTTATTTTTATGTGAGAGGTAGACTTTTCTTCATTAAATAAGTTTACTTGGATATTCCCATTTATATCAGGTGTGTGGAATAATTTTTAGAAATAGGTTTCTATGGCCCTTTTCACAACAACTTAGAGTGATTTTTTTTTTTATATATAAAGATATTTTATTATTGCATTGTGAAAATTTTGAGAAAATATTAATACAGTGTGATAGAAAATAAAGATTTTTGAAGTCTAGATGGAGGAAATTTTAGTCTTAGTTGTAAGATTTCTTGTGAAAAGGACCATAGATTGATGGAGACACTTCATTTTCTTTGGTTGAAGAATTGTCTTTAAAAATGGGACTTTCCTTCCCTTGGTTTTTTAAATGGAGACATATTTGACTGCCTTTTATAACTTTAAATTACAAATAACAGAATGAGAGATAATATAAGATTTTAACTTGATCATTCTTATTAATAATTCCTTTAATTGGATTTGTCAAATTACTCTCATTTATTATCATGATTATAAAAAAAAGTTTTAAGTCCTAAATTGGTACACTTTAGGCACACTGGAAAATGGCAAAGTCCAAAATAGGTACATTTTAGGTACACTGAAAAATTACTAAGTCCAGTGTAGCTAGACTGGAAAATGACAAAGTCCAAATTAGGCACATTATAGGTACACTGGAAAATGGCAAAGTCCAAAGTAGGTACATTTTTGGTACACTGAAAAATTACTAAGTCCAATGAAGGTAGACTGGAAAATGACTAAGTCCAAAGTAGGCACATTGTAGGCACACTGGAAAATGACAAAGTCCAATGTAGGTACATTGTAGGTACACTGGAAAAAAAACTAAGTCCAATGTAGGTACATTGTAGGTACACTGGAAAATGACAAAGTCCAAAGTAGGTATATTTTAGGTACACTGAAAAATGGCAAAGTCCAATGTAGGTACATTGTAGGTACACTGGAAAATGACAAAGTCCAAAGTAGGTACATTTTAGGCACACTGAAAAAAAATTAAGTTCATTATTGGCACAGAATAGGTATGCCTTTTTTGTACCTATAATTATAGGCACAAAATAGGTACTGTTTAGGCACAAAAAAAGTATGCCTATATGTACCTTTTTTTTGTATGGGGATGCCCATACTTGGGAAAATGCTGTAATCAGGCTATAAATACAATTTAGTGTTTATCTGCACCATTACGTTATACAAATAAGTTAATGGCTATGTGGTGGCTGGATAATTTTACTTCAAAACTATAATAAGCTTGTAAAATAAATTATGAAACCAATTAATCAGAATTTTTAAAATGCAATCGAGCGCTTGGATTATGCCAACAATCAATTGATTTTGGATTATAATCGATGATTGAAACACCACTAAATATTAAAATTATAACATGTTTTCATTGCAAAACATGACAAGGAGCACACAGCAGGTGTGACCAGTTGGCAGGATCCGCTTAATTCTCCATGGCACCTGATCCCATCTCAAATGTTTTTGGAGGTCTGCGTTTGCTCTGCTTCTAATTTTATTTTTTAAAATAACTTGTTTTGAGTAGAGCTGGGACGATACAACTTTTTATATATCGATATGTATCACGATATTTGAGCCACGATACGATATGTATCACGATATATTCATTAATAGGGAAGAGACCTTTGGTTTTTAAAGGATTTAATTGTTCTGAATGAAAATCCTTCATTTTTACATTCCTGTTATTAAAAATATGGGATTGAAAAATTTCTGAATGTAAAACATCTGTTAATGAAGATTATCAATATCATTCAAAGAAACAGTACCTGTTAATTAAGATACACGTAAATATCACCTGTAGATGTATGGGAATGCTTTTTATGCTGTTAACAACCATTCAAGAACTGATTTTCATTGTTCAGAAAATTAATTTTTAAATACTGTAGATCTAGATGGTGCTTTGAAGTTCATTGTCCATAAATTTTATTTTTTAGTGCCATATTTTCATTTTAAAAAGGTCAGTTTAATAATGAAACTTGGAACTTATATTATCATGGAAATTAAAAATGTTCATTTACAATTATTTTTTATTCAGTTGCTCTACAGGTTCATCATATGTTCAAAGTCTTTCAACATGATTACATAACAAGAACACTTTGGGTTTGAGTTTTTGTCTGTCCATAAATATGATAAACATGTTTATGTGTTGGAATTGCGTATGAGTCACATGCTTAAACGACGAGATATATCAAGTAGTCTCGTAATCACTTATAAACACATTTTTTCAAAATATAATCTATGAAAATGTATGTCGCGTTAATCCTTGAACACGGTAGTCTTATTTACTAAATATAATTATTCTGTAGTTTTAAATTCTCTGTAATGATATGTGAAATATTTCTTTGTACTGAAAACCATATGGTACAGAATATGTCAGAAATATTACAGCACCTTTTTATTGTTAATACATTGTACATATTTATGTATGTTTTGAGATAAAATATTCACAAAAAGATAATGAAGATTTAAAATATTAATCTTATTAAAGGGCATGTGCCTTGTTTTGTGTGTAAATTGCAGTACAAAGTACAAAGGAACTTTAGGTGTGATCAATTAACATCACGCACAATACAAACCAAGGCCATTAGTATTATTCATAGATATTTCATTATTATGTAATTATTACATATTGGCAAGGTATCTGTATTTTTCTCGTTGTCTTTGCTTTGGTCCAACTAGACATGTTGGCGTTCATTAAATAGGACAGGATAATTGGTTATATCTAAGTATGATGAGTTATGTGTATATCTGTACATTTGAATTTGGAAATCACTCTAGCTAAACCTAATAATTTAAGAAATGCCCTGTTTTGTGGAAAATTACAATTTAGAATGCATCTTTAAAATTTGATAATTAAGGCATGTGATAATTAAATGTCCTGCATGTAGCTCTTACAATAAAACTTTGAAAATAAGTTCAACAACTTAAAAAGTATATGCCCTAAGATTAAAATATTTCAAATTTTGAACAGCTGAACAGGATAAGGATTATTTTTGAGAAAGTATTCAACCTTTAGATAAATAAAGATATAAATTTTCACCACCTGAATAATACTGTAAAGATATAAGTAAGTAACTAGGCGTTTATGGTATCATGGCATTATAACATGTATAAGAAAATGAATTCATCTGTGGCGGTAATCATCAAGATTTTTTGTAAAAAATACATTAAAATTTATATATACATATATATCTTTATATAAACATGATAAAGTCATAGAAAAATGAAATAGAAGGATCCTTTTCATTTTTATTGTCCAACCTTATCTAAAAAAGTGTGTCATATTATAATGGTATAGACACAATTTTCCGATTTCAATTTAGTTTTGCAATATAAAGATTTCTTTATTTAGGGCACTTCAGTGATTTCAAAATTTAAAACCAAAGAGTTATGTTGATCTAGACACTTGTTCGTGGAACACACTTATGTTAGCAGTAAAACATTGGCAGGATCCCAAACTATACTCCCACGTAGAAAAAGTGGTGAAATCCCTGCCTGCCCAAATTTTTGCATAGTGATAGATAAACTCTATTGTCGCTTTACCTGTACCTGTTCATTTCATATATGTACCTGGTACAATGTGTGTATTTATATTGTCAGTTGACTTTTAGTAAAGTTTGCAAGAAACAATTGTGCTAATGAATGTGTAATTGTACAGAATGTTTAATTGTTAGTCGAAAGGTTATGTACCAGGATAGATGAGCAATTAATATCTACAGGTGATATTTACGTGTATCTTAATTAACAGGTACTGTTTCTTTGAATGATATTGATAATCTTCATTAACAGATGTTTTACATTCAGAAATTTTCCAATCCCATATTTTTAATAACAGGAATGTAAAAATGAAGGATTTTCATTCAGAACAATTAAATCCTTTAAAAACCAAAGGTCTCTTCCCTATTAATGAACTTAATTTGATTCAATTAATTTAAAAATTCTATTTTGGGTGAACATGCAGTGAATGTTCTGATCAAGTGTAAGCTTATACAACAATGTACAAAGAAACAACCAATAACCCTTTGACAAAGAACTAACTATAAATATCTTGATAAACTTGATGAATGAATGAATCAATGAACTAAAAACAAAATTAAAACTGGTAGAAATCAAAAGTAAACCTTTCAGGTAATTGCTCTTTTTTTGGGTTGAATTATATGCGAAAAACACTATTCCCCCCTTTTTTTAATACGAAATTAGATCATTCTAAGTGACCAACTTTTATAGATACGTGCCTTCTGTCATTTCTATGTATTTAAGCTATATTTAGCATTGTTGACCAAATACATTCAATAAACAGATTAATGTACATGAGGAATTAGGGTATTTAAATTATTTACATTCAACTCATTTCATTGTTCGTTACTCTGCTGATCTAGGTGTTTATATATTTCTGAGATATTTATCTCGTACAGACTTGTAAACAAGGCATCACTTCCTGTATGAACAACCTTAAAACTATCAACCTACTGTGCAATGTTCATAAAAAGTTGTTATATTGAAAAAAATCAGTTCTAAATCAACAATGTGAAAAACAGGGCACAAATTAATGCCTTTGATTCAACCTTTCAACCAATTACTTCACTAAATCAGAATTCTTGACAATGATTTCAAGTACATATTACATTCTTGACTGCATGTACATGAACAACCATTTCATAATTGCTAATTGCATACTACATGTACATGTAATATACTATATTCTTTGGGAGAATTTAAGGAAAGTCTCTACCCATTTTTTTCATTTTCAATGATCACAATCAATATCATGATGGACAAATCATACTGCATGTCTCTTGATTGGTTTCTTGACACCTCAGACATCTAAAATTCACACACATCGATTATTCCTTATGTCTCCGCAGGTCAGGTAATGAATGACTGTTTGTCATAGTGGAAGAATTTGCCCTAGCTGAATGATACGCATTTCTTAAATAGTATGAATAACACATTTCATCACCCATGTACCTCAAATGTTTCCCAAGTCCTTTGGAATAATGTTCATCTCCCATCACTCTAAGAATCTGTCCGCAGATGGAATGTGACTGGGGATTCAGGTGGTGTTCTACCAGTCCGGTGGGGACAGATCCCCTCCGCTCAACCCGCTGTTGACTTATCCTCCTGCTTTCTTCTATGTCCTCCTCATTATCACTCTGTGTCCCGTCTGTATTTTCCGCCTGCGTCACCTCGATTCTGGGGTTGTTGCTTGGGTGGGGCAGGGTTCTTTGAGTTTCCTCTTGGTCGTCTTCCATTCCCTCAGAGCCCATGACCTGAAATCATAGGATGAAAATCAATTTTGTACTTCTTGATGTTGTTGTAACTCTTATACATGTAGTTATTAAACATGTGCTACCTTAGTCATCCCAAAAGCTTAGAAGATCTAGGCTTCTGCTAAAAACAGTTAGATACACGAACACATGCCTTTCTGCAGTGCAATAAATGATCATTCCTTTTCAATGTATCATAAAACACACATGAAAGGAAATTATATAATGTGATCAACTGGCTTTACTTATATTCTTTGGCTGATATCCCAGCACTAAAAGAAAATAACAATTTTGTTTCTGCTTATATTATCTGCCCAAATCAATTTACCAAACATCATGCAGAGCCAATGCTTTAGCTGAAAATCTTAAATTTTGAAAGCAAAATATTATTGTTTTAGATCATAATACATGTATGAAAAACAGAAGTCTAGATAATATCTCTCACAATATGTATGAATTTTCAAAATTTTCAGTTTAAAAAAATCTTTTTTCACTCACAAATTTGCTCACAACTGAAAAATCATTCAACATGTTCAAGAAGGCATACATTGTAGCTTTATGAATATTTTATCTTGCTTGACCTGAATGCAAATATAGTCAAGGTTTTTACTATGTCATATATAAACAACACTGATAATTATACAAAATGATGAACAAATTAAAAACATTGAACTTATTGTGCCACTCAGTGATCAATGTCAATTATTAAAAACATATTTTAGACAGTTATCTACAAGCTATGAGGTCTGATTTATAGAACAATTAACATGATTAAGAACATGCAAGTGCATTGTCCCCTGAGACATCAACTAGTTCTGCAGGTGCAGCCAAGGGAAATAGATGCTGACTTGAGTTGTTGTCTGAATGGTTGAAGTGAATGGAATCTGATGTTTTATACAACAAAGCAGAATTTATGTAGCGGTCTTTGACTTTTGCTTTATGGTACAGATATTAAATATAAAACAAATTGACATGGGAATCAAATTCTGCTGATGAACTCTGAATGAAAATATTCAATAGTAGGATTATAAACATGATATACAAGATACTACAGAATCAATATAGAGAGTGCAACAAATGAGTTTCATTATAAAACAAATCTATGGTATCAAAAAACATAATTTGTTAATTCAATCATGCAGAACATGCAATTATAAAAGGTTGTGTAAAATATTTAACAAATTAAAAGACTTCAATCAAAACTTGATTTACATGGAAAGACCGAGTTACTTGCAGTGTAATTGAATTAGAAATAGAATATTTTAAAATTCAGAGTCATCAGTTAATATATCAAACACAAAGAATAAATATTACCATGATTACATGTATGAATGATGGGTAAGAATTTCATAATCGATGATTGGGTTACTGTAACTAACTAAAAAATTTTCAAAAAAAGCTTGTATAACAGGAATTTGGACATTTTTTGAAAATGACCCATACATACCTGTAATTTCCACTTCCTTTATAAAGTTTTTTTTTTCTATTGCTTTAAGTTGTATCAGCTATTTTTTCCAAAATATTCAACAACTACTTCTGTAAGAGGAGGAAAACTCTTCCGTAAATTTTTCATTCCCCTCTAACAAGGAATTCCTGTAATCATTGTCCAATCAAATCTTTTCTTTCTGAATGACGTATCCAATCAATAGAAAGAATTTTCTATAAATATAGACATTTCTACGTCACAAACTTTATAAACACTACCGACCAATAAAATAGAAGGTTAGATATCACGTGCAGTCGCTTCGTTCTGTGAGAAGACCGCAGCCATTTTGAGAGGATAGACGTATAAAGACTTCTCGTTATTTGTTTACATCTCATTTCTTGTTGATTTAATTGAACAGTTAGGTGTCATTTTTGACTGAGAAATGGCTAGTGAAGTAGAAAACCTAAAACATTCAAATGGAAACTTTCTCAAAGGAAATTTTTTCACCGAAATTAACCGGCAGCTTGGTCTTCTTCCTGGATTTGCGGGACTTGGTCAAGATATGGGGAGGTTAGACCAAGAAACACAAACTCCTGGCAGCACAACGCCTATGGACAAAGTTCGACAGATGGCAGAAGTGATTGCTTCAGATGTGATTGCTACGTTCGAGGATAACAGTGATAGAGCTCCCCAAAATAGATACTGTAAAACCATGAGAAGAACTGTGAAAGAAATGTCTGATCGTCATAATATCGCTTTCAAATCTATGGTGCAAAAACTAAATGTGAATGACACTAATGCCTTCTCAACGTTTGTATCAGTTGCTGATGAAATTTTTGAAGATGGGACAATTAACTGGGGAAGAATTGTTGCGGTGTATACTTTTGCTGCTAGGTTATCTGTTCATTGTAAGAAACACACTCCTGATTCTGAAGAAAGAATTGCCTTGTATGCTGGAAAATATGTTGCGAGTAAATTGGGGAAGTGGATCGTAGATAATGGGGGATGGGTAAGCAAAATATTCTTATTAGATTGATAATTTATGTATGATTTAATCATGTTAATGACATTTTATATTTTAAACATTATAAAATGAAGAGAAAATATCTGACATTAAAAAAGTATATCCCAAAACTAAGTATCTATCATCTATGGGGATTTTTTCTATTTTAAGAAAGAATGATTAAATATCTTTGAAGTATACATGTTAAGAATTATTAGAATGTAAAGTCTTCACGGTTGCTTAGTTTTCTTCAAAAGCGCCAGAAATGCTTTGGTAGTGTGCCAGCAAGTGTATTGAATTTTCATTGAATACTGTGTTACTGAATACATTGGGCAGATAGCCAAATTCTTTCTAAAACCACTTTGGATTGGATTTTTTACCACAAATATGGGTGAATCATTGTATGCCTTCAATTCGCATTTTTCGAACTTGGCATATTTTTTTAATTTAAAGGGCCCTTTTGTAGAAAACTATTATTTAAATTTCCATGTATGGAGAAGTCATGTAGTGTTAGTCAAACCACTAAATATTTTAATAAGCATGTCTGGCTAATCCTTATTTGTCCTATAAGAAAGATCGCGCGATGTGTGACATCAGGTATCGTGTCCGAATTGTTTTTTTCAAACAAGATATTTTTATCATTTACAGGATGCCTTCGCCGATTATTTCCCAGAGCAAGGAGCAACCGAAGACAAGTTATGGAAAGGACTCATGTTCACTGCTGTTGGCCTCGTGACCTTGGGAACGATGGTCGCAAATCGTTGAACAATCAACACGCAGGAGTGAACAACCAAACATCTAGTCAGCTGATAAACTCCACTCATCCTACCCCAGGATGCAACAGTCTCCGAGACCATTAAGAAAATGAAAATCGTGTAGAATCAAATGGTCGTCCCCTAAGGTGCCATGGATAGAGGAGTGAACATCCCCTGTCGACCTTGTTCTCCTTGTCATGAATGTGAAAATCTGTCGACAATTTGTCTGTAAATAATAGCCTAACAATTAGTATGGAAAACGTTATTCAGCATTTGACTTAATGCTAGATTGTGTTTGCTGTCTGACAAGGTCATTGTATTGACCACAAAACTCACAAAATGGTGACTTAAAAACGAGACTGATGGTATTCTTGTTTCATCAACTTATTTGTCAACAATTTTCCTCGTTGTTGAAATTGTACATACTTAGAACAGCTCTTTCGAAATGGTAGCTTAAATTTTCTTGGATATTTCCATTAAATAAATATGCATAGAACTCCATATGGCCTGAAGAAGACCCAGATTAATTCCTAATTCATATGATCAAGGTCATGGATTTCTATATATTCTTGTTTAACACCGAAATCTTTATAACCCATTGAGCCTTTATAATGAATTTTGATATCAAACTATCTATATGCTAAGGTTGACCCCTATTGATTTTAAGATCAAAAGTTCAAGGTCAGAAACTCAATTAACATTTTTCCACAATCATGACATTATAACAAGATTTCTTTCATCTTTCTCAAAAGTTCCTGATACTCAGTAGCTTCAAAAATCCCACTGATTCGAATTGTACACATTGCTTGTGCAACACAAGCCTGAGATTTTGAAATATAAATCACAACTCCATAAGGCCTCAAAAAGACCCATATTGATTTGGAGTCAAGGAAAATATGTTGCAAAAATATATACATACAATGTAGCTTTTATAAGGTATTGGTTTTTCTGTAAGCTTTGGCAATTCACTAAAAGGAGATAAATTTCAACTTGGGAAAAAAATATATTGCTTTTAAGGCAAAGGGATATAAGATGAAGGTTTTTTTTAAAGTAAACCTTTTTCTTTCTCAATCTGCATTTTTATCTCCCACTCTTCCGCTTTTCTTTACCATACATGGGGGACACATGCCTTTCTTTACCTTACATTGGGGACACAAATTCTCCGAATAAGTCGGTTTTTAAAACATGTTTAAACTTTAATAAAATAATAAAGATATTCAAATTTTAATATTTTATTTGGATTTACATTGTCTATTGCACAAAAAGGATGCCTATATCATTTACAGCATCAAACAAAGAAAAAAAAATTGAGATATTTCAGATACTCCATATTCAGTATTATAAGTTCATACTTTTTCCCTTTTCAACTTTTGATACTCTTTTGTAATGAGAGGTTACATACACATTTTTACAACACAAAAAACTCTTAAAACTTGACAAGTTCTGAAAACATTACTTTCATTTCAAAACAAAAAAAATTTAACTGCGTGTTCATTTGTGAGAACTACATGTAAAAGTTAAATCACCTCAAAATTTCATACTTTCTTAAAGACATGCGTATAAGAAATCTTTAATATTGTAGATAAATAAACAATAATTACGTACCTCAGTATATCACGGTTTTTACGTGTAAGTTATGAGACGAAGTCGAAATTCATGTATATACTCTAATTAGACACGTGGACTAATACCGGCATGTTTTTTCCCCATTGAATTATGATTTCATTCTATTGTACTCTAGGATCTATTATTAAATGTCCATAATTCATATCCAGACAAAATATAACGCAAACTCGAAAAGTGTACATGAACATTGTCAAGAATGTTATCGATTTCTAGCTTAAATTTTGGACAAATAACGTACAGTTCATAAAAACTCAGTGTTTTCAGATATATTTATGGTTATTTTTTTTCAACACTAGAATTTGAATTGAAAAGTTAATTTTAAATTTAGTACTGAGATAAATTTTGATCCATTGATCCTATTATGTTTAAAGCCCAATATGTACAGACCTAGCGACCCAGTATTGACCTCGTTTAAATATGGTCACGGTACTCATATATGTACATGTATTGTATTTGTATTTGTTATGTTTAAGGGATAAGTGGACATTTATGAAATATTGTTTAATTCAAGCCATTGATCACTGAAATTAGTTGTCTATTTTCATTTTCTGTATTTACTATTTCGTTTTTGACTTGGTGTATGTTTGCTGTTAGGAAGTCAAACCAGAAGTCTCTGTCGAGACTGTAGCTCTATTTGTTTGTACTTATAAGAGAGAAAGAGAAAAGTAGGAGTTGGGCTAAAATTTTGCAACAGAAAAAGAATTTTACAAATATATCAATTTTAGTTACCATGGCAACATCATTCATCAAAATCAAAAATCCGATAAAGACGATTATGAATCTTGGTGTGGACTACATGCACGCTGCATTGTATTAAAATCAGACCAAAACTGTAGGTGGAGTAGCATTTTGAAAGTATGTTGAAGAAATTTCTATTTTTAGTAACCCTGGCAACAATGTTCATCGAAATCAAAAACCAATTTATAATAAAAATTATGCATCTTAGTGTAGTCTACTTGAGTGTCATGTTAAATTAAAATCAGTTCAAAACGTTTAAATTATATAACATCCCATACCTCCTAGTCAGGTTGGATTGTTGGCTGGGTAATGTAAAATGCTGGCTTATATTTGAATAAATGTGTGAGAAAAAAAAAAACAGTTCAAAACTATTTTGAAAGTATTTCACAGAAATTTTTATTGTTAATAACCCTGGCAACACCGTTCATCGAAATAAAAAACCGATAAACAGATTTATGTGTATATCTTGGGTGTACTCTATTTGTGTGCTAAGTTATATTGAAATCATATCAAAACTAAAGAAGGAGTAGCATTTTGAAAGTTTTTAAATATTTTTTTCTATTTTTAGTAACCACGGCAAAACTGCTCATCAAAATTAAAAACTGATAAACAGAATTATGTATCTCAGTGTACTCTACTTGTGTGCCACGTTATAATATTGAAATCAGATCAAAACTGTTGGAGGAGAAGCATTTTGATAGTATTAGACAGAACTTTCAATTTTTAGTAACCACAGCAACATCGTTCATCGAAATCAAATACCGATACACAGATTAATGTAGTTAGGCCTTTTTTTTAATAAGTTGTTTTGTGGGAGGAGTAGCATTTAGCTAAATTGTTTACAGACAGACAGCAATACAGCTAGACGGACGACGGACATATTACTATCGCATTAGCTATTCTGGTCTCTGACCAGTAGAGCTACAATGTAAAACAGGTTAAATATTTTTGAATATATTTGAAAATATTACATACAACCCTAAAAGAGGTATACATACGTTGACACACATGTAATATCCTTTTGACTAGACTTGTCTGCCTGTCTGTCCGTCTATTTGTAAGTTATAATTACAGACTATCGGTAACAACATTTGATATCTTAGAATGTTTTTTAATTTCTTATAATTTAAGATGCTTCAAGATTTATATTCGAAGGTTTCAAGCCATACTTGCATGTGGTCATGTATGTGGATGTTTCGCGATGATCATAACCCTAGCTAACAATATCAATTGGGTTGGAATCACGAACCATAACTGCGTAAGCCTTGTCTAGAGTGAATCATAAAATTTTACTGAAAGCCTATAACAAAATGAACAATGACAAAATTTACCGAAAATAAATTCAAACAATCATAGAGATTCATCTGTTTTAGTAATTGATAACTTTCCTCTGTATGATTTGGTCTTTTCGATACCCAAAGAGCAACAACTCGAGCAAACCGTGCAGACGGCAAAGTATTGACTCATCCTGGCATATATACATGTAGCGAGGACGACTTTATTGAAAGGACGGATGCCCCCCCCCCCCCAACTTTTAGAGGCACTGCAGTATAATGGTTAAACTAGAGTGATGTGGTAATGTACTTGTACATGCTGTATGATTAAAATTTGGTGCCTAAAGAAGTTGCACCCTCCTCCTCCAATAAATAAGATTTTCGAGTTTAGACATTGTTTTTCCGTTTCAGGTAAATTTTCTCTGCTCTCCACATCCAACCAACCCTTTCAAAAATAATGCTACGTTCCAATAGGGGTAAAAATAAATTCATATATCGTAATACAGGCACGTAGCATCGTTTTTGAAATTGGGGGGCCAGCCAAAGAAAACATTTTTTTTGCTTACCTCTGGCGGCCGCCACATATTTATCTGGCGGCCGCTACATAATATTTGGCGGCCGCCACATAATTTACATGTATCTAGCGGCCGCAAAATATTTATCTGGCGGCCGCTACATAATATTTGGCGGCCGCCACATACTTTATCTGGCGTCCGCCAGATAACATTTGGCTACCTGATGCGCGCGCATGTTTAAACGTGTGATTTCAGAGGTGGATTCAGTGTGAAAATCAACCAAACTTGTAAGAGATGATAAGAACCCGACACTCCAAACCACACTTCTAGTAGATATGCTTTTGCATAGAGCAGAGTAATATTTGATTTGAGAATTAAATAAAGTTTTGCATTCTGGATTTCCAATAATGGTGTTCCAATATTTAAGAATTCTTTTATATCACTAACTTTTTTTATCAATAAGCAGCGGCTGTGTCAACATCCATAATATCTTTACCCAATAAAGACACAATTACACTCACATTTCACAAAATAATTTATGTGGCGGCCGCCAAATAATAAGTGGCGACCGCCAGATATATAAGTGGCGGCCGCCACTTATTAAATGGCGGCCGCTATATAAATTATGTGGCGGCCGCCAAATAATAAGCGGCGGCCGCCACTTAATATCTGGCGGCCGCCAGATAAAATATTTTTCGTACGTGGCACCAACGGGCTTCCGTACAGTACCAACTTTAATGCTAAATTTTTTGGTACATCACTAACAGTGGGGGGGGGGGGGGCAACGTGACTTTCAACTATAGAAAAGTAAGGTGGGGGGGGGGGAAA
>PRKT01000019.1:976222-1099603 GCA_003671525.1 Saccostrea glomerata | reverse complement strand
GCCCCCCCCCCTCGTTGCCACGTACCTGTAATATACGGAGATATATATCGAACAGTATTCAAACTCATAAGTCCATTAAATTAAGCAAATCAAAATAGGAGCAAAGCAAACAAGGACCTCCATAACATCAATCGGAACATCACTCGGCCTTTTCCGTCAAGTCGAGAAAATTCTCGACTTGAAATAAGTGACGTCAAAAGAAAAATAAGTAATGTCAGGTGCCTGTGAAATGAACAATTAAGTAATTTGCGTCATAAAGATCTAAACCCCCCCCCCCTTCCTTCCAAAAAGAGAAGAACATAATTCAGGTCCAACAGAGCTTCGGATGGTTGTGGTGACTTTGTACTTCCCATTTTGATAATTTTGCCTGTTCACGTATGTATAAATACTACAAATAAAGCCACTTATAATGTCTGATACCTGTCAAACCCACATGAAATACCAACTTAACATTTTAAATTAAACTTAACCAACGTTTTTTTTATTACTGCAACTAATTTGAAATAATATATTTTTTATTAATCACAGACCCGCGCACTGCAGATTGGTTCATGGTTCGATCCCCAGTTCCTCTCTTTCTGAGTATCGGTGCATATCTGTATTTGGTGAGGATGGGGCCCGTCTGGATGCAGTCAAGGAAAGCATACGATCTTAAGAATATAATGATCTTCTACAACTTCTGTATGGTGGCGCTTAGTGCTTACATGTTTTACGAGGTACACAAACATGTATACATCATCTTCTGGTAAACAAATTTGCTCACTTCAACACGCCATTGCAAAATTACTGGAACACGTAGATGTATTTAAAGCTATATAACTATATGATATGAAAAAAAAATGATTGGTTGGCCATCCTTAAGCTATTTTTTACGACCGGTGAATGTCAGATTTGCAGTTGGGGCATCCACTTGAGTTTTAGTATCTAAATCATAATAAATATTGAATACAATTTTATTTATTGAATGTCCTATATTCGTATGTAGTTGTATGATTTTGCAACTAAATTTGATCACCAAATAGGCTATGAAATACAACATGTATACTGATAACGCACAGCAGACAAGCTCATAAGTTCACATCGTCGGATACCTAAGGGTGTCCTAGTCTTTTATTCATCACGATGAGTAAAAGACGAGATCACCCGTGGGTATCCGATGATGATAAGTGCTGCTTTTCTTTCTTTTCGTAGACATTGGTGACTGCTTGGTTTAATCCAAATTTTAGCAAAGTGTGCCAGCCAGTTGACTATTCCAACAATCCACAGGCTTTAAGAGTAAGTGATTGATTTTAGTACCTCATCAAAACGTTATGAAATTTATGAAATTTGTTATTCATGAACTACTACATGTAAGTGTTATTCATGAACTACTACATGTAAGTATTGTCTCTAAAGTATGTGTACATTATCCATCTTTCTTTGTTTTATTACAGCTAGCAAATGTGATTTGGCTTTACTACATATCAAAACTAATAGAATTCCTTGACACGGTATGTGCATATAAATAAAAGAACATTTCTTCAATTCTAAATTCTAAATCAATCAAATTTTTGAGAAAAAAAATCAAAATTGATTTTTTAATAAAATGTTTTAACCCATTACAGATTTTCTTTATTTTGAGGAAGAAAAACAATCAAATTACCTTTCTTCATGTATATCATCATGCCAGTATGCCGTTCTGGTATTGGCAGGGGGCAAAGTTCGTTTCCGGTGGCGAGTGTAAGTTTTTTCCCCTTCTATTCACATTTGATTTTCTCCTTGAAATAAATATACATAAATCTAATTTTAAATATAAATTCCCTGAAGATGATATTTAAATGATGTAGAAGATCCTCATTGACGACATTTAAGTTGTATTTGAAGAATAAACTGTTGGAAATCCGATGGGTACTAATTATGCTCCTTTATTAGATGGTCTGTTTTAATATTTCTATCAAGCAGAGTTTATAATAAAAATAAAACTTCTACATGAGAGGAAAAACGAAAAGTCTTGTTGTGCATGGCTTTTAACTCAACATTCATATATATCGACGGTGTCGATCACCTAAAGTATTTTTCTATAATTCTCTATGAAGTTGAAATAAAAGACACCATAGAATCTACAACATGTGTTTCATGTTTGAATGTTTTACCATTTCTAGACGACAAAGGCAGACTTACTAGTAAATACACGTTGTACGACAAACAAAATGACTTCATTCTTTGCATCGTGAACTTTTCTTATTTACGTGTGGATATACAAATATTTCCGCCATCACTTCTATTTGATGTTTGTCTCACAGGTACCTGTTTCGGTAATAAACTTTTAACCATGGCATAATGTTATTATACTATGGGTAAACAATTGATTACCGGAACAAGTCCCTGTGGTTTGTCTCCTAAATAATTCGCCACTCAAAAGTTAGCAAGCTCTGAGTACGATCAATTTTTAAACCGAAGTAGGCTACTAGCACATAAGTTGATGTTACAAATATTTCAACAATCTCTCTTAAAGTCGGCATTTTTTAAAAAAATTCTATGGTCGTAATAATAATACTTTTATGAGCAAATATCACAAGGTCTCACGGCAGGTGTGACCGGTCAACAGAGAAGTTTTACTACCCTCGGCACCTGATCCCATCTCTGGAATTTCTGGGGGTCGGTCATTTATGCCCTGTTCAAAGGATTGTATTATTTGAAGTGTTTATGAGATTGATCGCATAAAAATCTTCACTTTCATAAAAGAACATGTTCTTACTTCACATAAATGTTTGTCATTTCAGCATATCTTGTCGTCAGTTTAAACAGTTTCATCCACGTTTACCCGCTTTAAATTCCCTCGGTCATACAATTGTAGTTCTTTTTAGAGATAATTATGCTGTTCGTTAAACCGCCCCATTTAAAAACCGTCCAACTATTGAAAAGGGCGAAAGGCGCGTAAATAAAACGGGGGCGAAAATTTTGCTGGAAGGGGGTGAGTGAATAGCGTCACATACACTAAAAGTACTTGAATAAAATCCCTATCTCTATATATACTTCGCGGTACCAAAAAAAATAAAACATCTCTTTTCATGTACATGCATACATGTAATTCATCTCAAAAAGTAACAATGATGCAGCTAAACACACGTAATTCTACAAGCATGAATGACAATTAAACGATTTAAAGTATATATTATATCGTAAATCTGTACTTACCGCTGAGGTCGTCCATTATATAGTGGTAAAGCTGGGGTCCCTCTGTTATCTTGTTCATTCTGGATTATGCGCGTGGATCCTGAGAGAAATCGTATAATAAAAAAAAAACGTTTGGAAATCTCAAGACTTTAATTTAACGGGGGCCTTCAGAAACTTAAGACCGAAATCCTGAGAATGAAACCGAATAAATCGCAAATCAACTTAAATCAAATATATCAGTAGATATCTCAAACGATGACTGTATAATGCAAGACAATATATATGTCTCAAAGTGAAATTCACTTGGATTTCATTTCATATTCTTTTCAAACGATTTTCGAGAATACATGTACAAAACGTGTGCTCTGTTCCCTAGAACATTATAACAGGAAATGTAGTGGAGACAGATTCACCACGACAGTATGTATCAAGAATGATTAAATGCAGGATCTTCTTAATCCCTTCCACGGCAAATGATTTCAATGCAATTTACTAGTATTTCTTGTAATTTTCGTATATATACTAATGCATAAATATTCTGAAAGCAGGAATTATGTCCTTTCTGAAAAAGATTATTAAAATATCATTTCAGTTGCCATGATAACAAAATCATGCTGGTATTACCATTAATTCAATAATGTGTTTCTTTCTTCATTTTTTTGCTTAGTACATATATTAAAAAATATTTTATTGTTCTGTGGAAAATTATGAGCAGGTTGTACATTAAAAAAAAAACAATTTTAAGTATTTTGGATGGATGGGGTTCCGTTGGGAGGTGATCACCAAAATCTAACATTTTTACAAAAGAATTTAGCATTTTTTTCATATCACGTTTTCTCCATTAATTTCAATAATTGCGAAATCGCTCGAATAGTGCACAAAGTTAAACTCGAGTCAGCAAAAAAAAAAAAAAAAAAACTGGTACAACCAATAAAAAATATTTCTGCATTTCATTTTATCGTAATTATTTTTTCTTTCTAACGGTGCAAGATTTTTTTTTATTTTTGAAGTATTAACAAAGTTATGAATGTTCACACTATACTCGTTTTTCAAGCCAATTGAAATTCACTTGGATTCCATATCTAATTCTTTTCAAACGATCTCGAGAATACATGTAGAAAACATGTGCTCTTTTCACTAGAACATTATAACAGAATACGTAAGTCTGGATGGCTTTATGTATCAGGAAGGATTAAATGCAGGATCTTCTTAAGAGCAGTCCTAGTGTTTGTTTATCTATATGTTTCCTGTTCGAATTCTTGGTGACCCATCACCCCCTCATGATATATACATGCTTTTATCAGCTTATAACTATCCCAACCTCCACTTCTGCCATAAAAACATACATGTATATTTGCCAATATTTGTTTTTTTTAGACTACTTCTTTTACTAGATAAACTAGATATAAACTACTTTTTCCCCTCTTTTTAATAATTTCAATAACGTTCCCTCACTGAATCTGAATATTAACTACTTAATTCATGCAAATTTTAAAATGTCTAAAGAAGCTACATACATGTAGAAAATACCGGTAAGACATCCTATGTAAATGATATTTGATTCACTTGACTGATATAAATGTCCTTTCCAAATTTTCTTCAAATCCTAAAAAAGTAAGCTCATATCTTAAAATTTGCCTGAAGATATAATCAAATAAACCCATTTTCTTTCACTTTTGAGAACACTATAATTTCACATAGCCTGTTTTCAATAGCTTGCTCTCAGAGAAATCTTTTAAACTTTTTCAGAGAAATCTTTTAAAACTTACAGTTAAAAAAAAGCACCCAATCTCTACTTTAAATTGATATCTAGAAATAAACTCAGGGACTTGGTAACAAGTAGTTATTCTTGGTAGATATACATGTATTTGTTCAGGGTCATTTTATGGTCTAAGTGAGCCTAGTTCTTTATATCCATGTTCGATTTTCGTAAAACAACGCTACTTTAGCATAACAATAGAATACAAATGATAATAAATACATCTAGTATAGGGGGAAAATTGCACTTAGTCTTTTAAAGGAGCATTAAAATCGAACAGCTCGTCAAATATGAAACTAATTCAATTGATTAAACGCCTACCAGTATTTTTATCTATACGTATTCAATGGTGTTGTACAGTTACGTTTCGGTAGATTTCGTTTCGTTTCGGCAGATTTCGTTTCGTTTCAGTTCGTTTCGTTTCGTTTCGTTTCTATTTCGTTTCGCACTTTACAGGTACCCGTACTTAAATTGCAAAACCAAAGGCCATGCATCGAATAAAAATTGCATTTCTTTCGGGTTTGCTATAAAATCGAACTTGACGCTAATATATTTATCCCGATTTGACGTGTTAGCCAGCTTAAAATCCAATTAATACATTAAGATCATTTTCTTTCCAGATACAGTTTCTATGGTTTGTTTCACACGCTTCACGAGCGATGTACATCGGGTGTGGGTTTCCGAGGGCGTACTTGATTTGTCAACTACTGGTAGCCTTCTCCCAGCTTGTACTTTTTCTTAACTTCTACACAAAGACCTACACCAATAAATCAAATAAAATGGAAAACCAAGTCAGTTGTAATAAGATTTCCACGGAAAAGAAACTAAGTTGATAGTGTGAGTAACTAGACGTTTCCCTGGACGTTAACAGCAACGATTGTGCTCAAACACAGATGTCCGTGTCTTAACGAACACAGAAAAGAAAGTTCTCCTTTAAAGAAGTTGTGATCAATGGAGGAATATATTTCATATTTTATTTTGTGTATTTATTCATTATTGATTACACATGTATAACTTTGTGCTTTTTACTTAGTTTTATTTTTTCAAACACGCTTAGAAAAATAAGCATGAAACTAAAGTATCTGGTAAAATTTTGATTGATATACATTGCTCAATCTAATAAAAATCAGATTTTTTGATCCGCTCACATAGATCACTAGCTTGTGCAGCGAACTCGTGTGAGCGGATCAAAGGATCCGATATCAAAGTAATATGAGCTGCAACTTTGATAGATTTTTTGTGCAAAATCTGTAAAGAATTTTTTCTATGACAGAAAAAAAAAATACGGTTAATAAACTTCTGTTCATATTGACGATAGTTCAAGAACCATATATAAGCTTTGATTGAATCAAAATTACATTATAAAAAAAATTGTAGTCCTGTACAATAATGATTTCTTATGTAAAACTTTATTTTCTTTTTTCTGTTTTATTTTAGTCTAATTGATCATAAAGGTTTACGTTACATACAAATTTATCATAATAACACATAACATGACATAAGCAAAATAAAAATTTCAAATATGACGCCCATATAACTCATCAGTAATTCATCAAAACATCCAGTAAATGACATGTCACATGTATACGTGGGAATGTACATGGAAAAGATCTATAATAGGTCATCAAAAATAGATGGTCACCCTATTTTTTTCAGACCATTGAGTTGCTTATAATTTTACATGCACCTGATTCAACTTGATTTTTTTTATATGTCCATGTTGGCTCCTCTCCCAATTTGTATTGTGTCAATGACCTTTATTAAGCTTGTTTGCCGTTATTTTCATATTTCACCTTATTGATACAACTACAAACGAATATAAGAGCATTCATCAAATAATATTGAATTCAAAGTTAAGGTACTGTAAGATTTAGGTACTCAATGGAAAGTGGATGTGCCAGCTGTAAATCTGACATTCACTGATCGTAAAAAAAAAAGCTTACCGATGGTCAACCAACCATTTTCTCATATCATTTAGCTACAGCTTTACATGTTCATCTACATGTTCTAGTAATTTTGCTACAGTTTGTTGGAGTAAACAAATTTGTTTACCAGAAGATGATGTATACATGTATGTGTACCTCGTAAAACATGTAAGCACTAAGCGCCACCATACAGAAGTTGTAGATGATCATCATATTCTTGAGATCGTATGCTTTCCTTGACTGCATCCAGACGGGTCCCATCTTCACCAGATACAGATATACACCAATACTCAGAAAGAGGGGAACTGGGGATGGAACCATGAACCAATCCGCGGTGCGTGGGTCTGTGATTTATATAAAAAATGAAATTATTTCAAATTACTATAGTAGTTCTAATAATAAATGAACGTCGTTTAATTTTTATTTCATATACATTAAATTGTTATTTTAGGGGCCCAGTTTGACATTTATCAGACATTACAAGTGGCTTTATTTGTAGTATGTTTAATCATGTTAAAGATTGGGAGTCCATAGTTTTGCCCTGTCCGTCCCTCTGTCTGTCCATAAAAAACTTTAACCTTGATCATAACTTTTGAATGGGTGGGGCTATGGTTTTCATATTTCATAGGTATATTTATTGTGACAAGACCTTTCATTGGGTACTTTCAAATTTAATCTCTTGACTTTGACGTTTGGCGCCCTTTTGCAAAAAAAAAATATCACACTTTAATCTTCATCAATACTTCTGCACAGTTTGTGCTAGGGCTTTCATACTTCATATGTGTATTCATGTAACAAGACCTTCGAATTGGTATGAATATTTTTGACCTTGACCTTAGAGTTTAAACCGCTTTAAAAAAAATAACCTTTGTCATTACTTTTGAAAGGTTAGAACTATAGTGCTTTCATATTTCACAGGTAGAAGACCTTCCTTTGAGTAATAAAAATTTTTGACCTTGCCTTTTGAGCTTGAAAAAAGTAAACCCTCGCAACAAGCTGCCATACAGGGTTTTTAGTGTTTCACAAACATGTCTTCATGCTTTCTTCCCGTTTTGGAAGGAGAGGGGATAAGAACTTGATGAGTGTACGGTGGAAATTTTATAAATGTTTGAAAAGAATTTGGTCATATATACGTATGAACAACTATATACTATATACAGGGTTATTTTTGTCCCGTGTTATATTTGCTCTTTCTCATTTGCTAAGAATTTTTCCCGCTTTAAATTCCCTCGGTCATACAATTGTAGTTCTTTTTAGAGATAATTATGCTGTTCGTTAAACCGCCCCATTTAAAAACCGTCCAACTATTGAACGTGCCAGCACCTACTGCGGCACGGGACCTCGGTTTATACGGTCTCATCCGAAAGACCTGTCTCCACGTCCCACAGGATTCGAACCCGCGACGTAAGGAACAACTCCTTACTTTACGACTCTAGAGCAGACGCTCTAACCACTGCGCCAGCTGTAGTTGAAAATGGACAAGTAAATATATTATGAATTGTCACACACATTAAAGAACAAGGTTCATTTCAGGCCATTTTGGTCCTGTTAATTTCTGAAAAATCGAAATTACCCAGTCTTATATAGTTAAAAATACAATTTTAAAATATCATTTGGCTCCTGGGTGACTGCAAATATACTAATTTAAAAGTGGTATGCTTTTCTTTTGATAGTTTATGTAATATGATGTTATAAATTGCATAATATTCCTCAATTCCTGAAAATTTCTCGATAATAGGCTTATGTTTTATTTTTTTTTCTGCAGGTACTCACTTTTTGGTACCAACGCTTATTTTCTTTCAAAAACTCTGTAATTTCACAAAGCCTGTTTTTCATCTTGAACAGCTCGTCATAGCTGAAACTGATTCAATTGATCAAACAGCTTGTTGTAACATAAGCGTATTCATTGGGTTGTACAGTAATACCGTAAAAAAAACATTTACATATGATTATTTACAAATGTACATAGATACATGTCAACAACTGCATGTTTTATTGAATTACAGCTGTAAATTTATACATGTATGAAGAGTAAAATATAAAAGTAAGAAATGTACAAACTGACTTAAATCATATCCTTTGATAAGCTCACACGAGATCACAAAGCGATCTAAGCATGTTATATGTGAGCGGAACAAAGGATCTGACTTTTATCAGAATGGGCAGTGTAAACCAATCAAGATGTTACCAGATACTTGCGTTTCTCTCATGCTTATTTTTCTAAGCGTGTTTGAAAAAAAAATCTAGGTAATATGCACAAAGTTATATATACGTACGTACTAGTATATGTATAAAAAATGAATAAATACACAAAATAAATATGAAATATATTCCTCAATTGATCTCAACGCCTTTAATGGAGAACTTTCTTTTCTGTGTCCATTTAGACACGGATATCTGTGATTGAGCACAATCGTTGCTGTTAACTTCCAGGGAAACACATAGGTATACGTCTAGCTAGGCACACTATCAAATAAGTTTCTTTTCCGTAGAAATCTTATTAGAATTGGTTTGGTTTTCCATGTTATTTGATTTGTTTATGTAGGTCTTTGTGTAGAAGTTAAGAAAAAGTACAAGCTGGTAGAAGGCTACCAGTACTTGACACATCATGTATGCCATAGGAAACTCACACCCGATGTAAATCACTCGTGAAGCATGTGAAACAAACCACAGAAACTGTATCTAAAAAGAAAATGATCTTAATGTATTCAAATCGGATTTTAAGCTAGCTTACTCGTCGAATCGGCATATCGTCAAGTTCGATTAATACCAAAAATGCAAAAAATGCAATGTTAAGGTACAATAGACTATTCCCTGGCCTTTGATTTTGCAATTGATAGAGGTATTTTTTGCTTTATAAAGACTGTACATCAACATGTATCATACTGGTCCAAAAGAATTGGAAAGAATGACCATCTAATTTCAAATCGCAAATTAAGCTACTGATTTTTGACTGTTATCATGAAATTAATTGCAGAAGAGACCTACCAACTGAAGTTTTGTCATGTGCTTTTTCCACCAGAGATATTTTTGCATGGACGGTCCGAATGCTGCCAGAAGGTAATACGTGTACATTAAAATGTGGATGAAACTGTTCAAACTGAGGATTAGATATGCTGAAATGACAAACATTTATGTGAAGTAAGAACATGTCCTTTATTTTAAAAAAGTGATGATTTTAATGCAATCGATCTCATAAAAATCACAAACAGTACAATCTTTAGAACAGGATATAAACACTAAAAATTCCAGAGGTGGGATCATGTGCCGAGGGATAAAACTCCCCTATTGACCGGTCACACCGCCGTAAGACCCGTGATATTGCTAATAACGAGTCATTATTATAAGGACCAAAGAATTTACAAAATATCGTCTTCAAGCGAGGTTGTTAAAATACTGTAAGTTACCAACTTTTAATGGCGACGACTTTATTTCGCGATTTTCCAGGGGTAAAATAGCGACGATTTATTTTCGCAATCAGGTCCTTTTCGATCTCTTGTATATATACAGAGACTTTAATTATCGATTCGTGGCGAGAAATATTCGCAATGACAAGGCTGTCGCAAACTTTGCGAATATTTCTCGCACGCGAATAAAAGTTGATTTACCGTATTTGTAACATCAACTTATTTGCGAGTAGCTACTTTGGTTCAGAAATTGATCATATTCAGATTATGCTAGCTCTTGAGTAGCAAATAAATTAGGAGACAATCCACAATTGATAGCGGAAAATTCCAAAGACATCATAAGTGTTGTCAATGAAGAACTTCAAGATCATTTTAAAAGCTTTTCTCTGTTACATACGTTCCTTTGTTAACAAATTATTCAAAATATAACAAAATCATTTCATTGAATGTCATAGTCATACACGTAAAAATAAAAATCAATTATAGGATAAAATGTGATCAAATAACTGAGATAAGAGCCTTGAAATATATACTAAAAACAAATTATGATATATTTCGGTTTAGTTGACAATTGTTGGCATGGTACCACATAGAGCCTTCATATTTACACACTGTATGTTTAAAGCTGATCCTATCTTTCAAAAAAAGATATTTATATGTAACTGATGATCGATTTTTAAAGGTGCTGGTGTGGTCCTAGTTTCCCCATTTAAAAAATTAAAATCAAATTATTTGAAGAGAGCGATGCGTCTCCACCGGCAAGTTGTGACGTCTCCACATGAGTGAAAAATTCTCGAGATGGACGTTAAACAATAAACAGGTACAATCAATCAATCTACGTGTGTGCAGAATAAGAAGTATGCATTGTTTTAAAGGAGAAATTTAATGAAAATAGAAGGAAAATATCTTACACTCGCCACCGGAAACGAACTTTGCCCCCAGCCAAGCCCAGAACGGCATACTGGCATGATGATGCACATGAAGAAAGGTGATTTGATTGTTTTTCTTTCTCAGTATGAAGAAAATCTGTAATGGGTTTAAAAAAATCAATTTAGAAGTTTTTTTTCATAAGTTGATTGTTTTAATATGATTTTAGCTGATGAAGTGTTCTTTTATTTATATGTACATACCGTGTCAAGGAGTTCTATTAGTTTTACTATGTAGTAAAGCCAAATTGCATTTGCCAGCTGTAATATAACAAAGACATATGGATAATGTACATGCTTTAGAGAAAATTCTTTGTTATTCATGGACAACAATTTTTTTTTAATTAGGTATTTAAAACACTTACTCTTAAAGCTTGTGGATTGTTGGAATAGTCAACTGGTTGACACACTTTGCTAAAATTTGGATTAAACCAAGTAGTTACCAATGCCTGCGAAAAGAAGGCAGCATTTAAACTTATGTCGTTGTTAAATGTTTACATGTGATTTAGTTACTAAAAATGCAACAGCAGACTTCTGTAGATCTATAATAGGTCATCAAAAATAGATGGTCACCCTATTTTTTTCAGACCATTGAGTTGCTTATAATTTTACATGCACCTGATTCAACTTGAAAACTATTTAATCTGATGTTCAACGTATTCCCTTAATTTTAAGCTTGGTGAACTGTATATGAATGGAGAAGACCATGCAACTCCAACGAACCATTTTTTTTTCACTTTCGTTGATCAGATTCATTAAGTGAAGCTATCGACTCTTTGGTATTATGAAAGCAACGAGTCTAGAAACCAACACCTTCCCTGTCCTATCGGAAAAGCAAACCGAGTCTGCAGCCCACAACTTCTTTTTCAATATGTACGCGGGTTACTAGGGATGGGATTATATAAATAACTGTTTTGAGAATGTGAATTTAATTTTTAATGAAGTACTTCTCAGTGAACACGGGTTTGTGGTTTTTCAAATTTCATATTTAATGGAAAATTCGCCAAACATTAATGAGGAAAGTGAACAACTAGTAACAAATAATGTTATTGGTTGTAAAGAAATGAAAAAAAATTCTGGATGTAACAAAGAGAAAAGTGGGGTGAAAGAGTTAATTGTCGTTAATGATGGTGAAGAGAATGAAACATCGAAGGAAGAAAACTGTGTTAATAACAAGAGCAAAGAAAATAAGGATACGGAAAAGAACATCGTAGCCAAACGAAGACCTTTGTCAACAAAAAGTACACGAAGCAGTGAATTAAAAGAAAATGAGAAGAAAAAACGTCCCATTGGGTCTGCGAAAGGAAAACACATTGTAAAGAGACGAAGTAGTTCATCTGATATTATAAAGAAAAAACCACCTATTTTACATAAAAAAGTCACACGAAAACTAGACAGGTCCAAGCAAAATGGAAATATTTCTTCGTTGGAGAGCCGTTCTCAACAATGCAACTCAGATACGGATTCAAAACGAAGTATAGAGGAAGACTCTCAGAAATTAATAGATGAGAACAGACCACACAGCATACCGAGCAAACATTCAGAGAAAAACACAGAAAATGGATGTATATCTATGGAAAGTGACAAAGAGACAAAATTCGATTCAACGGTGCATGAGAATAGTTCTAGACGGTTTGGTTTCAAAAAGACATGGCAAAGGATAAAATCAGTGAAAGAAAAGAGTTTAATTTCTTCGCAGGGAAACGGTACTATACCATCTGGAAACAGTTCTACACCAGTTCTAGTTGACAAAGAAAAAAACGATACTATGGCAAAGAAAGACGATCAAGGAAAAGAACTTCCAAACGAGAAACAGATGAGTTCTACCCAAACCAAAGAAACTAGCACGCCAGAAGTGAATCAGATTTCAACAGACTGTCCTGTCAATGATACCAATTCACAACAGGCCGCCGAACAAACAGTTCAGTTTGAAAATGGCAATAAATATACTGAAGATGAAAAGACAAAAACTTTAGTAGTTAATTCGGACCCTTACATTCATTCCGCTATACCATATCTTCCACTGCAATTATCTGTGATCTGTTTAGTAATGAACATATTTTTACCCGGATCAGGTAATTTGATTTTAATCAAACTTTTACTTACAAATATAAATAACTTTTTTAAAAATTTTTATGAGTAAGAATAGTACAAAGATAGTTCACACTTTTTAAAAAAGACTTTTACTATATCTTCATATCAAATGCAATAAGAGTGGAAATAAAAAAATAATAAGCATGTGAAAATTAAAGTTTCACACAAAAAAAAATGAAGTCAGCTCAGTCGCTAGAAAAATGGCAACATTTTATTAAATTTCTTCTTCCAGTCACCTACCTTATAAAGTATTTTTAGTAAACCAATTTCTGCTTATGATTATTTACCATATAAACACATTATAGGAGACAGGTCTTTCGGATGAGACCGTATAAACCGAGGTCCCGTGCCGCAGTAGGTGCTGGCACGAAAAAGTTGCTTCCCTGCTCAATGGCCCTCAGTGTCGAATATAGGACAAACATTTGCAGCTCTCCACCGGCAAGTGGTGAAGTATTGAAGTGGCGTAAATTCTCGAGAGGGACGTTAAACAATATACAATCAATCAATACAATCAACTACAACTGTTTAAAGTCTAAGCACGTGCTTCTCAGAGTACTTCTCTACATGATTGGATCAGCAGTGTGTTTGAAGTTAGCAGTGTTTGCATGCATATACGAAAGTGTTTAAATAATGAATAACCACATAAGCTACAATAATTAATATCTAAATGATGCAAAAATCAATACTAGAGGTACTGTGAGCAATGAGCTCTCTAAATGATACCCCCGCCTCCCATATGTGTATAAATGGCAGTGTCAATGTTTTGCTATGGGAAATCCAAAATATGTGTCGGATCAAAAAGTAAAATAGGAGGCGCACAATGGCAATATGTTATAAAGATTTTGTGAAAAACTCATCAAATTTTATTCAGTGGTATGAGAGGAGTTCCGGATAAGAAATGGGTTCCCAAAAGCGTAACAGACGCGGACGGACGGACGTACAGCTAGACGGACGGACGGACGGACATCCCGATTACAGTATACCCTCCCATTTTTCAAGCGGAGTATTGTAGGCTTTTGATTTATGCCATAATCGGATTGTTGTTCATTTTATAGATACATAAGAAGATTTAGTTAATATATATTTCTCTACGCCTTACGATAATTATCATAGGCTCCGGAAGCAAATTAAAGGGAGGGTATATTTGAGTGGGCGGGGGGGGGGCAAAAAAACTGTGTGATTTTGAAAAATTGCTATACCAATTTGGTGGAAGGAGTTAAGAATCGCAAATAATTCCTTGAAACATAATTGCAACACTGTTTAAAGTTTATCAATTTTGGAAGTGAAGATGTAACAAACACTCCCTTTATCCCAATTGAAAATATCGATTTTACAGAAATCAGGAGAAAATCTAAATATAAAATGAGTATGAAAATATAATTCTAAAAACGATTAGTTTATCATTAAAGCATGCACTGAAAGAAAAGCCTAGTGAATTTAACTAGTGTGTTTCGTAAAGCGTTGTTCGTGATTAGTAAACTTTCAGTTTACTGGTTAAGATAGTGAGTTGTGGAGCGGGGGTCGTATAGATACTTAGATACCTAGTGAAAGTTACTCATCAAATTCTAAAACTACTATTAAGGTAGTGATTGTATGGACAGTGAATCTACTAGTTTTCTTCGTGACATTAACTAGTTATTTTTTTACAGTGATGCGTTAGTTATAAAGCCTCAGATTGGAAAGGATGGGTAGGAGATAAATTTACAGCTAGGAATTAATGTCTTTTAGTTCTTGATCGCCTTCTATTTTTACTAAACATTATGAAATGTGTTTCTTCATCTAGCAGTATGTGAAGTCTGTAAATCTGATCATTGTTTGGAATTCTCATAGCATTTTATAGATGTACGACTCTCTAATGCATGTAGCCTAATATTTTTAACATTACATTTTCATTATATCCTTGATTTTTTTTCTATTGGCCACCCAAAAATTAATTCTCATAGGAAAATAAAGGGAAACCTTGAAATATCTTCTTTTCAAGTACTTCAAAGCCATGATTAGTAATATTTATGTAGAATTGTCACCAGGTAGTGTAGATTCTAGTTCGTCCAAATCATGATATGTGGTTTTTCCTAGCTGATGTGCTCAGGTGAGCGCTATGGCCCCTGGGCCTCTTGTTTGGGTTTTTGAGAGTTTGGGAATTCACATTGTCAAAGGGTAATAATTTTGATTCCATCATTCATAGGTCAGACATTAAATTTGGATGTGACAATTCTGAAATGTATTTGACAATAAGACATTCCAAAAATGACCAGTATGGGAAAGGGGTTACCATTTGCATTGAAAAAACTGGTACTCTACACTGCCCAGTCAGGAACATGTTAGAGTTTCTGTCCATGAGACCGTCAGTCAATGGGCCATTATTCTGCCATCTTAACCATTGTCCTCTAACGAGATATCAATTCACAGCAGTTTTACATAAAGAAATAAATCTTCTTGGGTTTCAGAGCTATAATTATAAAGCCCATTCTTTTAGAATCGGGGCTGCTACCACTGCTTACCAACAAGGGTGTGACCCAGATTCTATTAGGGAGGCAGGTAGATGGAAATCCCAGGTTTATAAGTCTTATATTCGCTGCCCTATTAAGCAACTATGTTTGTAAAATTTATGCTTTTCAGGTCATTCTACGGTATGGTGTGTTGGGTCATCCATAATTAAACATGCTTTCAGGCTGCCTTGCTTAGGACAGGAGGGGTTCACTTGGGATTGGAAAGGTTGGGGATGGATATTTTGTGGCAAGGCTACTCAGGTTTAAAGTTAATTGATTTAAAGAAAAAAGTGCTGTTCTTAGTCAAATATGAAGAATATCCTGACTTCTTACTCATTCACTGTGGGGGAAATGATTTGGGGGAACCAGAATTACCTTTATTTGTGCTAATTAAAATAATGAAAGAAGACTTAACAAGACTATCCCTGCTCCTTCCCAACACAAGACTTGTTTGGTCCCAAATCTTACCACGTCGTTCGTACAGACACTCGTCAGACATTTCTGCCATGGAACGGGCGCGCGAAAGACTGAATAGGGCAGCAGCATGTAAATTTAAAGAAAAAAGTGCTGTTCTTAGTCAAATTTGAAGAATATCCTGACGTCTTATACTCATTCACTGAGGGGGAAATGATTTGGGGGAACCAGAATTACCTTTATTTAAGCTAATTAAAATAATTAAAGAAGATTTAACAAAACTATCCCTGCTCCTTCCCAACACAAGACTTGTTTGGTCCCAAATCTTACCACGTCGTTCGTACAGACACTCGTCAGACATTTCTGCCATGGAACGGGCGCGCGAAAGACTGAATAGGGCAGCAGCATGTCAGGTACTCCAGCTAGGAGGGGCTTATCTTAATCACCCAGATCTTGTTAGGAACATAGAGTGTTTTTTGGCCAGTGATAAAGTGCACCTAAATCCATTAGGTAACTCTGTATTAAACAACATACAGGGGGGTAATGAATATTTTAACAGTGGGTGTGGGTCAGTATTCCCTGACACCCATTGTTAAGATGAGTGGTTATCATTACATGTTGGTCGTGGGTCGGTTGAATGGGGCTCCCCATGTGTGGGGTGACCTTAAACTTTTTAAGTTCAGGTCATGTGGCATTTGCGCCCATCCATTCAACTGATGTGTCATGTTTGTGCATTTGACTGTGTATGATATTTTGAAGACATTGAACTGTGAACATTGGCTTTAACATTTTATTCATTTGTTCGCGGTCAACCCGGAACAAACAAATGCTGCTTGAATTTGTGCTGCTCATTTTGTGCTTGTTGCAATATTTGAATTAATTCAAACTTTTTATAAGTAAAAAACTTTAATAAGCTTAAAGGTAAATGACTGTTTGCGGTAAACCTTGAACAGTCAAATTATTAATTTGCTTTGTATTGTGTTGTTGCTTGAATGTTGGGTCTGCCCTGCTTGGCGACCCTTTGCTGCTTATATATTATGCCACGACCAACAACGCCAAACAATAAATGTTTAGAAATATATATATTGTTTTTATTTCCTCTACTGAGTATATAGATAACAGCATCTATATAAATATTATATAGATGCCTTTATCTTATGAGGAAATATTTTGCTTGAGATCGGCGTACACAGTTGGGTTCGGTATACTCGTCCTTTTTTACATGCGCTTCAAAGAGAAAAGTAGCAGACATTTTTAGCTCTTAAAAAATTTAAAAAATAATCACTGTCCTGATTTCTTTTCTTCAAAAACCCCTCCCTCCCTCCCAGATAATACAATGCTCAATTGGTAGGCAAATAGGTACTGCTCTTGGTTTTTTGTTTGTTTGTTTCAGAACAACAGGCTATCCACAATTATGATATTGTCGTGGCATCTTTGATGGAAGAAATGGCCTAGAGCATCGCACACAGAGGCATTTGCGCCCATCCATTCAACTGATCTGTCAAGTTTGTGCATTTGACTGTGTATGATATTTTGAAGACAGTGAACTGTGAACATTGGCTTGATATTGTATAATGTAAATACATTAACATTTTTATTCATTTGTTCGCGGTCAACCCGGAACAAACAAATGCTGCTTGAATTTGTGCTGCTCATTTTGTGCTTGTTGCAATATTTGAATTAATTCAAACTTTTTATAAGTAAAAAAACTTTAATAAGCTTAAAGGTAAATGACTGTTTGCGGTAAACCTGGAACAGCCAAACTATTAATTTGCTTTGTATTGTGTTGTTGCTTGAATGTTGGGTCTGCCCTGCTTGGCGACCCTTTGCTGCTTATATATTATGCCACGACCAACAGCGCCAAACAATATATGTTTAAAAATATATATATTGCTTTTATTTCCTCTACTGAGTATATAGATAACAGCATCTATATAAATATTATATAGATGCCTTTATCTTATGAGGAAATATTTTGCTTGAGATCGGCGTACACAGTTGGGTTCGGTATACTCGTCCTTTTTTACATGCGCTTCAAAGAGAAAAGTAGCCGACATTTTTAGCTCTTAAAAAATTTAAAAAATAATCACTGTCCTGATTTCTTTTCTTCAAAAACCCATCCCTCCCTCCCCAATAATACAATGCTCAATTGGTAGGCAAATAGGTACTGCTCTTGGTTTTTTATTTGTTTGTTTCAGAACAACAGGCTATCCACAATTATGATAATGTCGTGGCATCTTTGATGGAAGAAATGGTCTAGAGCATCGCACACAGAGGCATTTGCGCCCATCCATTCAACTGATCTGTCAAGTTTGTGCATTTGACTGTGTATGATATTTTGAAGACAGTGAACTGTGAACATTGGCTTGATATTGTATAATGTAAATACATTAACATTTTTATTCATTTGTTCGCGGTCAACCCGGAACAAACAAATGCTGCTTGAATTTGTGCTGCTCATTTTGTGCTTGTTGCAATATTTGAATTAATTCAAACTTTTTATAAGTAAAAAAAACTTTAATAAGCTTAAAGGTAAATGACTGTTTGCGGTAAACCTGGAACAGCCAAATTATTAATTTGCTTTGTATTGTGTTGTTGCTTGAATGTTGGGTCTGCCCTGCTTGGCGACCCTTTGCTGCTTATATATTATGCCACGACCATGCAACAACGCCAAACAATAATTGTTTAAAAAAATATATATTGTTTTTATTTCCTCTATATAGATAAAGATGATATTTAAACAATAGCAATAATCTATTTTATTATAATTTTAATAATCTAGTTAATCTCTTGAAAATTTGGCCGAGATTTGTGGATGTGATCAATTAGCCGTATAATGTTCCAAATCAGTCTACATCCGAGGATAACATACAGGTCTGCTTCTGTATAAAAACTGAACTAGTGGAATTGTAGCAATTTAATGACGTAATATTTAATGACGTAAAACACGCCATCCCTGTGACATGGTTCAAAGATGCTTAAAAATAAAGGTACTACTAAACTTTTACAATATAATGAATGATCGTATGTTTGCCTCCTCCGACGAATATTTCATAAAAAATAACATATTTTTAGAAATTTGTTTTGAGAGTTGATCAAGTCAACATATTTATAATCATGATGTTTAAAATAAAATTTGTATTTCAAAATATTTTTATATGTAGATTCTTGTAATAAATGAAGATCGATAATCGTGTAATTGCAAATCAAGTGTTGCTATAAATACTTAAACTGATTCTAGTATTCGTATTCAGTAGTTTAGCTCAGTGAGTAATATCAATCGCTTGATAGAAAGCGAGACCACCATGAAATAATGAGAAAAAATACGAGAATTTTATCGAAACATTAGCAATGCACGCTTATCGGTACTGTTAATTTCATGTATGACACGTTAATCAGCATTCAGTTCAGCTTGATGCCAAAATAGAAAGCATATATTTTTTTTTTTACTAAAGTGCAGAGTCCACTTAATACCTTACTATCGATAGTTTACATAAAGGGTATGTCTGAGAATTAAATAACATAAAAATTGCGATAATACAAAAAATCGATGAAAATGGAAATACCCTTATTTTTTTAAAATAAAAGAGATTTTTGCAAACAGAAAATATACTCATGTATAGTAAGTTCGAGCGATACAATTTAAAAATAATGTTTTTATAAATAGCCAAAAATGTACAATTTCATTTTCTGGTATTCATGGGTTAAAAGGGGGTAAATAAGGACAAGGGGTATTCTTTTTCATTGTGCATTTCTTATGATAATAAATCAAGCTTGTTTCACCCGATCCCATGTTCTAATTTTGTATTTACATAAATTTGAAATTACATAATTTGATAACAATAGTTTTTGTAAACAAAAATAAAAAGTGTATTCCTCCCTTAATCTGTAGTACAGACGTGTTGTACAGAGTATGTGATAAGCAAACCAAATTTTGGTCTTATCGATATCAAGAGTAGGCCCAAAGCAATTTTTAGAATTAGAATTATCTCCTTATGAATGGTTTTGGTAAGCATTTGCAAAAACGCGTGTGAAAATTATACCTGGAAGGTATGGAAACGAGAAAGGGTTGTAGAATGAACATTATCAAGCTCCATGAGTGCATGTACTTGAATTCTTTGCATTTTCATTAGATATGGTTTGATATTTTTAGAGGTGTTTGCTCTGATCGCGATTTGTTTAGTTTTATTGAACCCTTGAGCTTGACTCATTTGTTATCGATATATTTCATCTGATTAAGTCGTGTGAGTCCTACACTTTTGAAGAAGTCTTCTTCTTTTTCCAAATGCAAATGGGTTAAAATACATTTAAAATCTTATTTACTGTATATGCACTTGCGGTGAAAAGATTTTGCTTAAATGCATTATTGTTATTTCATTAGCGCTTACAAATTGCAATTTTTTTTATATAAAAAATGATGTTTTTCCTTTCTTCAAACCATAATATCTTTAAACAGTGACTATCAGTTATAGCAATCGGTAAGTCTATTTTAATCAATTTTAAAACTAGACCAAGGTTTGCTGTTATTCATATATCCCATAATTCTTTACATGGCGAAAACTCCCAGTCGTCTGCTCTCCCTGAAGAGAAACTGAGTGCACGAGTGTGACGTAATACAACTCTGCCCGTATTCAGAAAAGTTAAATGGTCCTTGAAATATCAGTTCTCCGTCAGTTATTGATGTAAGGTTTGAATTACAGATTGAACTAATGATAGTTTCAAATTAACAAGCTTCATGTAAAATTTAGAGAGCTGTTGTAGATCATTGTACTATAGCCTTTCCATCTTGGGCCCCAAAGGTACCGTTAACTTGATAAAATAATGTATTGTCTACTTCTCATTTCTCATATTAAATAACAATGTAAACTTGTTTATTCATATTTACTTTTTGCCTTTTTGAGATAACAAAATGCTAAAACGTCAAAATAATTAAAAATTCTCAACAAAAAAAAAGTCTGAAAGTATTAAGTAAATCTTTAAACAGATATAATTATGCATGCAATAACATTTTCTTCTACCTTTTTTTGTTTTGCTTCTCATGCTGATAATAATCACTAATTATATAACCCCAGCATATTACCATTGAGCACCCAACACCGAGCTCATGCATGCCCTAATATTAGGTATTTCTATGAAAATGATTACATTTTTGAAGGTAACTTTCACATATTGCATTGCATGACATAAACTGAGTTTAGATTCTGCAAAGTCACTTGATAATGTTATAAAATTAAGACCTCTTCGTTAATAACGTTCAGTTTTTTACAAATAAATTTGTGATGCTTTACAACATCAAAGTTTGCTCTATTCATCACAAATATTACAATTATAACTTGTAGAAATTACTCAATTTTGCCCCAAAAAAGAAAATAATGTTGATTTTATTTTGTTCTCGTCACGTAATGAGCACATTAGTCTAAATATATATAATTGATACAGACACTTAACAAGAAGAAAAAATATTTTATTTACAAATGGTATTCAGTGATATGTTTAATCATTCTTGAAGATCAAACAAACTTTTGATCGCCAGAAGTTGGTTGTCAAAACAAATGATGCGTCGATTAAGGGAAAGCATTTCTTTGATTTTTATAAACTATATTTGTCAGATAGATTAATATCTAAAAGGATCATAATACATGTTTGAAATGATTTTGCTTAATATTTTATATGTATTTTTTTTATTATATAATGGTTTCAAAATACATGTTTTTTCAGAGTAAAATTTATCTTAAAAAGGATAAAATAATAAATGTTAAGAATTTTGAATTCGGTAGTTCCTGTTTTTGTCAGGAAGACCACCATTAAAAAAAGATGGGGAAATGAATACAAGAATATTCTTGATCTATTAACAACGTGTGCTTTTCCATGTCTTCATTTCATGTATTGCACGTATTCCATTCAGCGCATTTTCCGCACGTAGTTGTTTTACATCATTCTGCGATATGCGTAAGTCATATCTATGTGAACAATGAAGTCAATAACATGCTTTTCTCATTCTAAATCATATACCATGTAGATTCTATTTCGCCATCTATCTCAAGTACGAGAGGTTAATATGGCTGTGTGAATGCACTGAAACTATTAATGAATGTTAATAGTTACTCAAATTTGTAGATGCATAGCAAACAAAATTTTATGAATTTGGCTTTTGTTTGTATATTCAATTCACTGCGTTATTTAATAATTGGATTGCATTAGTCTAGTATTTAATTTTAAAAAAAATAAATGATTGTTTGCTTTATTGGATTAGTCAAAGATGTCATAGAAATTAAAGAATATTTGTGCTGTCGATTTCGATTTAGAAAGAATAGTTTGCCAATTATATTGTACTAAGTAACGAAGTTATTCTACGAATAGAAAACGAAGCAATTTAAACAGTGCCGCCCATTGGCTTATCTGATAATCTCTAAGGATAAAGAAAAATACACAGCTGCATATTGGAAGCATTCAATATTACATGGAAAATAAATATGATTATGTTTCTCGCAGAAATTTAAATTGTCCTTTCCTGAAAGGTATTGAATTTAGCTTATGTCAATTTCACGTTTGATTTCATTACCATGTCAAGAAACCAGAATATTAGTCAATATTTTGTAATCATAATGTAAGTAATCATACATATTCAATCAGGGAAATTATTTCATATTGTTATACAACAAAGGTGAAAATTGATTTCATTTAGGGTTATTATAAGATAGCAATCAAACTATTTAATCTGATGTTCAACGTATTCCCTTAATTTTAAGCTCGGTGAACTGTATATGAATGGAGAAGACCATGCAACTCCAACGAACCATTTTTTTTTTCACTTTCGTTGATCAGATTCATTAAGTGAAGCTATCGACTCTTTGGTATTATGAAAGCAACGAGTCTAGAAACCAACACCTTCCCTGTCCTATCGGAAAAGCAAACCGAGTCTGCAGCCCACAACTTCTTTTTCAATATGTACGCGGGTTACTAGGGATGGGATTATATAAATAACTGTTTTGAGAATGTGACTTTAATTTTTAATGAAGTACTTCTCAGTGAACACGGGTTTGTGGTTTTTCAAATTTCATATTTAATGGAAAATTCGCCAAACATTAATGAGGAAAGTGAACAACTAGTAACAAATAATGTTATTGGTTGTAAAGAAATGAAAAAAAATTCTGGATGTAACAAAGAGAAAAGTGGGGTGAAAGAGTTAATTGTCGTTAATGATGGTGAAGAGAATGAAACATCGAAGGAAGAAAACTGTGTTAATAACAAGAGCAAAGAAAATAAGGATACGGAAAAGAACATCGTAGCCAAACGAAGACCTTTGTCAACAAAAAGTACACGAAGCAGTGAATTAAAAGAAAATGAGAAGAAAAAACGACCCATTGGGTCTGCGAAAGGAAAACACATTGTAAAGAGACGAAGTAGTTCATCTGATATTATAAAGAAAAAACCACCTATTTTACATAAAAAAGTCACACGAAAACTAGACAGGTCCAAGCAAAATGGAAATATTTCTTCGTTGGAGAGCAGTTCTCAACAATGCAACTCAGATACGGATTCAAAACGAAGTATAGAGGAAGACTCTCAGAAATTAATAGATGAGAACAGACCACACAGCATACCGAGCAAACATTCAGAGAAAAACACAGAAAATGGATGTATATCTATGGAAAGTGACAAAGAGACAAAATTCGATTCAACGGTGCATGAGAATAGTTCTAGACGGTTTGGTTTCAAAAAGACATGGCAAAGGATAAAATCAGTGAAAGAAAAGAGTTTAATTTCTTCGCAGGGAAACGGTACTATACCATCTGGAAACAGTTCTACACCAGTTCTAGTTGACAAAGAAAAAAACGATACTATGGCAAAGAAAGACGATCAAGGAAAAGAACTTCCAAACGAGAAACAGATGAGTTCTACCCAAACCAAAGAAACTAGCACGCCAGAAGTGAATCAGATTTCAACAGACTGTCCTGTCAATGATACCAATTCACAACAGGCCGCCGAACAAACAGTTCAGTTTGAAAATGGCAATAAATATACTGAAGATGAAAAGACAAAAACTTTAGTAGTTAATTCGGACCCTTACATTCATTCCGCTATACCATATCTTCCACTGCAATTATCTGTGATCTGTTTAGTAATGAACATATTTTTACCCGGATCAGGTAATTTGATTTTAATCAAACTTTTACTTACAAATATAAATAACTTTTTTAAAAATTTTTATGAGTAAGAATAGTACAAAGATAGTTCACACTTTTTAAAAAAGACTTTTACTATATCTTCATATCAAATGCAATAAGAGTGGAAATAAAAAAATAATAAGCATGTGAAAATTAAAGTTTCACACAAAAAAAAATGAAGTCAGCTCAGTCGCTAGAAAAATGGCAACATTTTATTAAATTTCTTCTTCCAGTCACCTACCTTATAAAGTATTTTTAGTAAACCAATTTCTGCTTATGATTATTTACCATATAAACACATTATCCGATAATTACGGTTCTATGTTGATACAAAACTGCGCTACCACTTTAGAATTAACACGATTTTCGTTCCAACTTTATTACAGGAATTTCTCCTTTATGGATGAACATTAATAAACGTAGGTCGTCAAATCATAGAGATTTCCTTTGAACTTAATGGGAAATTATAGTTTTATCTCTATTTGCCGGTTAACATTTCACACATACAATAAAATGATCAGTTCACTGCCTATTAGGTAGCAATTCATTGTTCTGTCACAACACTTTACACGGGATTTTCTGAGAAAACGGATTTGCCGAACCGGATGTGTTGTGTGTATTCTTCTGCACCGATGAATAATTTTTCCTGTAAATCACTTGACTGCTGCGTTATTGGGTACATGTGGCTTTTTAAGTTGCTTTCCTTTAATTGTAATTTGAGATAAATATCATGATTAAAAGAATTGTAATTTTAAGACAGAACGCAGGACGCAAACGATGAATTGCTACATTGGTTCTGGAAATATAAATTCCCTTTTATTGATCATATTTGCAACTGCTCTTTGAATAATGTTTTAATTGAGAAACTTTAAAAACTTCAAGTTGCACATATTTTCCCGGAAAGGAAACATTTAATTAATATATACTTTAAAAATTTTTAGTCACCACAAGCTACAGACAGCTAGAAAGTCTATTTTCTTGACATTTTCGGACTTTTTGTAACTTTTGTCCTTTTAATGAGAAACATTTTGGGCAGACGATATCAGTTTTTTTTTAAACAGGCTAGAACTATCTGACATTTTATGTTTTGTTCAGAATTTCGTGGTTATGACGTTACTAACCCCTTATCTACAAATTCCAGAAAATCCTATTGGAGTAGACTTAGAGTTGAATTCCAATTACCTGACTTGCTACTTTGTGATAGAGCTGCATTCGTACAATCGCTCTTTAAAATTGCAAATCAATGTCCATTTCCACCCCGACTTGCTTATCGGCTTCTTTTACACGGCGCTGATTGAATAAATTGATGGCTAATTGATTTAACTGGTACTCCACATTGACGTGCGATGGAATCTATTTGCTTCTTTACATTGATATTCTGGACCGCCTTGGTACTTTTTCCGGTATTACCGAATACTTGTGCTAATCTGTAGAGGTCTATAAAAACTGTATTAGATGCTCTATTGAGTGCATCAAAATTGTCAAATTAAATCGAAGAAAAATTATGCCATGCTTTAACAAATTCATCGATTTTATTTAATACAAAAGTTAATTTATTTACTGGAAAATTTAATTGCCATTTATTAGGATTTATTCAAGACTCGGGGATTAAATTCTTTTAGAAAGAATTCAAATCAAATGTGGAAAATTAATTTTCCAAAAAAATTTGTTAATATTATAAATAAAATAATTTAAGCCAAACTTTACAAAAAGCAGTACATTTTATATAACAATGCATGATTTGTTTAAAACATTCTTTATTCATACTTTCTTATTAAAACATAAACACATAAATATATATAGGAATACTTTCCTTTATTCTAAATCTTTCAAGGAACTGTTTTGAGTGGGTTTGCCATTCTTTTCTGTGGAGAAACACGGATTCAGACAAAAGAAGACCAAAAGACGGTAACGCTGTGTGTTAATCTTTCGGTGGGCGTGTCCCAACTATTCACTGTCACATTCCTATTGGTCGGGTGGTTCTGGAGCCTCGCTTGGGGAATCAAATTGGTCTCACTCTCTGGTTTGTATATTACTTTTGAATCTTGCATATCAAGTAAATTGTGTGATTATTGATTTCAGCTTTTGGAGATTCTATGAGTTTTGCGGTGTACACAGTGTTTGACCGGTCAACAGGGAAACTTTACTCCTCCCAGGCACCTGATCCTATGGAGTTTTCGGGGGTACTTGTTTATGCCCTGTTTTGTTTGTAGATGTCATGGGATCACTGTTTGTTATCTTCATCCTTTATCATTATAATACATACCAATTTAACAAGTCAAGATGAGATGACCTAATAGAGCAAATAATCACAAAACGGATCATTTGTCAATGGCCTCTCGGTTGAAAGAGATAAACGATAGTGGTCTATTCAATATATAGGTTAAATTTCCCCTATTATAATACATTGTAAATGTCTTCTACCTATTTGCTTCTTTGTTTTGGCGTCCCTCATTTTCAATTTTCACTTTTTTCAATGTTTTCAATTATTGAGAGGCTACCGCTTGCCAGAAGAGGATTACAAAGTTAGACCTTTACTTGACACTTACGACCCTTGAATTTTCCTAAGCCCCAAATACGTTGACAAGGACATCAGTTTACACGGTCTCAATTGCAGGACCGGTCCCCAAGTCCCACATATGGATTTAAACCAACGACGTATGATCGACTCCTTATTGCATGACTTTAGAGCAAATACTCTAATCACTGCACCTTGCTTGTCTTTGTAATTTCAGAACAAATTGTTGAAGCTGAGTAAAAGTTACGGGGAAAATCCTTGAAAAATATAACAATGAATGAGGGAATCTTTGGTCTCCTTTAGACGCTTCTAACACACCCATGTTTTTTAAACCATATTTTCTATATCATTACACCCCCTTCGGCTTGAAAAGTGGGAGGTTATATAGTGATCAGAATGTCCGTCCGTATGTCCATCCTTACTTTTGTTACGATTTGGGGTACCCATCTCTTATCCGCAACTCCTGTTAAACTACTGAATGAAATTAAATGAGACTTTCACAGATTCTTTACTACATCGTGCCATTATTCACCTCCTATTTATTTTTTGATTCGAAAAATATTTCGGGTTTCCCAAAGCACTATATTGACATTTTTTTCTATAATATTGAAGGGTATCCTTCTCTTATTCAAAACTCCTCCTATATACCACTGAATAAAATTTAATTATAATTTCATAGATTATTTATTACATTATCCCATTGTGAACATCCTAATTTTCTTTTTGATCTTACTGTCTCTTATTTCTGGTCTACCAGAGCAAAGCATTGGCTTTGCCACTATAAACATACGGGAGGTGGGGGGTATTATTTAGTGTGCTCAGTGCACAATTCCGATAATAAAAAAATCTTTAATTTTATTTTCCTATATCTATTGCTCAGATTGTGTCATGTTGTCTTTGTTCAATGAAAACAACCATGATCCTTAATTCTAGTTATGTCTGAGTTATGTTAAAGTATTAAAATCTATATTCAAAACCAACAATACTCGCAATGCAAAATCATTAAATTTGATAGTTAAATTGAATTTGGCGTGTTTAAACATATGTCAAATCAGCTATTAATAAACATAAAGCCTGTGGGTCTAGATCTTTTCTAGATTATCAAAATTACTTGAACATCATATAGGAATTTGAATATTATTGGACTTTTATTTTTTAAAGGGTCAAATAATATCGAAGACTTATATATGATATTAAGGAGACTTATCCTTCGATCTTATTGTAAATATATGTACAGTCAAGAAATGTAGACTATCTATATTAAAAATCAGTCCCGTTGTAACTTAATATCTGTTAGTTACATTTTACTGGAAATAAAAAAAAATTTCATATCTTAATTTTATCTGTTAATCTATAAAAAGAATTGTCTTTCTTTGTTTTATTCTTTTTGTATGTCCATTGCGTTAATATATAATTTGTTCAGGGAAAACAATATTTATCACTTTATAAAGATTAATCTGTTCTTTTTTCCAATTTTGTTTTATTATTTATGAAAAAATAATCATATAAAATGTTTCATCTTAAGAATTACAACACGATACAAATAATTATTCGTTTTATTAAACATAAAATTGCAAACATTAAATTTTCTTGGATAATTAAATAATTTTTTTTTCTATCTTTTACAATTGAAAGTTTTTTCCCCTAGTTTTTTTATTAATAGTACGTATGATAGACTGTGTTTAAATCATGTCCGTCATAGCCGTAGCTTTATGAAAACTTTATTATTAATGAACATTTGTTAATTATTTCTGGATTCTGAGGTTACACAACTAAACTTATTTATGGTGCTTGGTATCAAAGCCCACGCGTTAAGGGAGATAAATCATTCAATGTTGACAAAACAAAGTTGAAATTGCTGATACGTTAGTTAGAAAGTTCTTTTAGTAAATAAAAATGATTGTATTTTTTACTAGAAAACCAGACTACAAACGAGGATAAATTTACGCTTAATTATTACTGGCTTCAATTTAACTTTATATATTATTTATTTTATACAAAATTTTATTCACATATGTGAATGGGATTGGGCAGCAGGCAAAGCCTATTTTAGCCCTCTCCCTAACTTTATATATTATACTGATAACTTTATGCTAATGCCTGCTTTCAATACAAAATCATATTTTTTAAAATAGTCTTTATTATGTATATTGTCGTTTTAATTTTTAGCAGAGCAAAAATGTTTTTAGGCTTACATTATATTTTGTTAAGTTTCGGATTATAATACTCAAGTGTAATTGTAATATCCGTAATAACTTTTGAAATTACAGTATTAAAACTAGAGAATGATTTAAAGTTGCAACAATCAATATGCTACGCGTATATATGTGACCATATATGTAGCAGTCTTCTATACTTCACAGTGGTAAGAGCGCTTCCTTTGAGTCGTTGACTCTTACGTTGCGGGTTCTAATCCAAATATTTTGGAGGTCAATCTTTCGGAGAATATGTTATACACTGTCCCGTGTCGCAGTACGTGATGACAAGAAGGCCCTAGGAACCGAGTACGGGTCTTAATATGCAGTCTGCAAGGGCGAGTCGAGCATTTCAAAGTTTCAGAGTTTAAAGATACTCAATGGGAATTTAAAGAAACAAAACGAAAACTTTGCAGCGTTCCAGCTAGAAGTGAAACTGAAATTCGATTAGATAATAATATTGCATTAAGATCTACCAGCCATTATTTAATTTGAAAATGTACTAACATGATGTGGGAATTCAGTAATTTGATTATTCTTCATTATAATTTTTGAACACATAACAACGCGATTTTAGATTGTTTCTAAACATTCAAGTGAAAAACCATGTGTCCCAATTTCTTTGTTCTTTTTTCTATTAATTTTTAACCGGTGTTATACTTATCATTCATAGAAATTAATTTGATAACGTTGTATCAAATGGTAGTTTTGCACTCTAATGATTGTATTTTTTTTTTACTCATTTATTGATTTAAATACGTGTATCTAATAAAATGAAAGGTTGTTATTGTAGATTGCTATTTTTCGTGGTGAAATGATCAATTTTTAATTCATTGAAAATGTATCATTCAACAAAGAGAAAACCAAATCATCAGGGAAAAATAATTTTCTACATTCATACAATAGATGTAAAATATGCGGGAGGACATACAATGTAAGCCGAAAACATGTTTGATTTATGTAAAGTTTGTCCTATTCAAGGAAAATGATACTTGAATTTAAACAAGTACATATAGTTAACATTCTTACACGACGTGTATGCTATTGAATAAAGAATTATTGAAATTTATTTATTCTACAGAGCTACATCCGAAATAACAAAATTATCAAAAATACTAAAAAATTAAACGACAGTTCCTGAACTTCCATATTGGGTTATGCTCGTCTTATATTTTTCAAATTAATAAGAGTCTTAACTTAGATTTAAAGATATGTCCAACGTCCTGGGTTTTTTTTATCTCAGATAATTTGCAATTTCAGAATCGAAATACTATTATGCTGCAATAAATCAGATGTATAGAAATAAAAAAAAAATGAACAAAAAAACATTTACCCATGTTTATGGACGCGAATGTTAGTTCCATAGTTTAATACAAATCGATGAAACACATTATTGATGAGTTTATCTCTGAATGTTTGTGTATCTTTCAAAGCCAAATAGTTATAGAATACGTTCATTTTACGTTGTTGTTGTTGTTGTTTTTTCACTTAATTCATAACAATTTATTTCTCTTGGCTCATTACAGACATCATAACATAATACTTACGTAAATAATTTCTTATAGTTTAGTTATATTTTATTTATCTATATTGCTAATTACGCCTGTAGATGGAAGCAAGATATATGTGTATAAAATGTATATTTGAAAATATTTCTATGTTTTTTGCAATTTACGATGAAATATAGACTTAATTTTGTTATGAAACAAAAATATTATGCACTAGGAAAAACGTGAGTATTTTGCCTGGGCTCAGTCCATATCAAATTTGAGCATTTTAACCCCAGTAAACTAAATCATGATGACAGTTGTTGCACTAGGAAAACACTGTCTTGTATATTTATATGTTGATACTGTGGCGTCTGAATCAGAATAACATTAAGTCATACAACATATATAAAAAACTTTTACAGAAAATTGTGAACAATAAATAAGAAAATTGACAAATACTGAGTCCTTATTTACATGCATGTACATAAAATGTCTCCACATAGAGTTTTTTTTTATTTAAGTAAATGATATTTCCCTTTCATATGCATATTCCTACTTAAATGTTCAAATTTCTATATCATTTTTAATCGCGAATTTAAAAAAAAAGTTTAAAAATATATCAGTTAGAAAATATGCAAAATTTTAGTTCACCTCGACCAGAAACACTGTCTTCGGCATGGGAAACTTGCATAGCTACTAAAATAAACACTGTTAGTATTTACTTACATATTAAGTATTTTTTAAAAGTTTTAAGGTACGTAATAAGTTTCAAAATCTCTGCACAAGCTTGTTGTCTACAATTTTTAAAATTCAAACGATCGTTTTTTTTTTTAAAAATACAATAAGTCAATGTACCTGACGAAGAAAACCCTGTAGGTTCAAATAAGTCTGTACAATAGGTGTATAATTGATTTACTTTGAAAGTGTCAGAGAAAAATGTAATTATTTTTAATAATATTATAAAAGTTTAGCAATTTCTTCTAGAAATTAATATAGCAAACGCATTGTCGATATCTTTTTTTATCGTTTTTAGGTGAAGAAATATATTTTTGAATAAAACATTTCATTTGTGTATTATTTTCCCACCGAAAATATGAATCTCGATAATAATTTCATAAGATTTGTTTCGTCCTTTGTTTCTCAATGACTGTTGCACAAGCTACTGATGTAATGGTTTATACAACTGATTAATTAACTCGCGTGAAAAGACAATTAAAGTTTACGAGTGCAAAGTTCAATTTGGCGTCATGTTTAATTAAAAAATAACCTTGGCCTGCAATTAGAAAAAGCCTTACAATTTTGTAATAATGAAGCGTAATTTATATCTCACTAGTCGCAATGAACAATGCGGCGGTTATAAGGCCGTCATTTCAAATAATTTAGTATGAAGTAATGTCAAGGATTTAGAAACGTGTCTGCCTGTTTCTGCAATTTAAAGATACAAATATAGAATTTTAAGGATTTTATACAAATTAATTTTTCGGATTGTCATGCTAATAGCTGATAATCTTTCTTTATGTAAATTATTTGAAATAAAAAACAAGTATACGGTTCAAGAGTGCATTAAAAATATATTATTGTTACTAAAGAAAAGCATTTTATCAAATTTTTATAGTCCCGAAATTTAATTCTTACAAGAAATGAAAAAGAATTGTACCATTAAGAAAAAGAACAATGATTGAATACATGTCTTTACTGAATTTGATAAGCAAGCATATTTTTGCAAATAAATGGTATTGCACATATTTAAACTATTCTTTTAGCCTTAGAGTTAGATTTTTTCAATATTTCGAAAATTTAATAAATTATACTTCACTACGTGTAAAAATATTAACAATTTTTAAAGATAGAAATTTACTTAGTATCACTATAACCGGTCTTGTCGAATAGGCTTTCCCATCAAAATTAACACCCAATTACAAATAGTTCGTAGAAATTGGATCAGTGGAACTTTATGTAGTTCATCAGTATAAAAACAAAGGCCTTACACATTGGTCTGAAACAAATCAGTCAAAAAAACGACCTCTGGTTGGTTAAATTTGTTAATAAGGTCATATAATAACTATCATAGAATTTACAAAATGCTGTCTTTAAACAAGGTTGTTGAAATCCCTGCCATATGTAGGTGGCTTCAATTCCCTCATTTCGAAAATTGACCGTACTCGGAACTTGAAAATCTTGTCTTCTTCTCATTTAGAAGATTTTGGATTAATACTGCTTCATGGAAAAATAAAAACAAGTCGGCTAATGAAGAAGCACCGTTAGTTCTCATCGGCAGCCTAAAATTTTTTCATACAAAAAAAATCTGGTCTGGGAAGACTTAAAATGCTGTCAATGGGAAACTGCAACATTATTTCAATATGAACTTCAGAGTACTCGTACTGATGATTAAAATCAAAATGTTTTAAGGAAGTAATTTTGTCGATGACCAATTATGAGATGTAAAAATCGTGATTGTTTCATACTTATTAAAAAAGCAATTGTTTACGATATAAAATAGCTTAGTTTTAGCTCACCTGAGCCGAAGGTTCAAGTGAGCTTTTCTGATCAAAATTTGACCGTCGTCGATGTCGTCGATGTCGTCGTCGTTGTCGTTGTTGTTGTAAACTTTTCACATTTTCATTTTCTTCTCAAGAACCACTGGACCAATTTCAACCAAACTTGCTACAAATTATCCTTGGGTAAAGGGAATTCATGTTTGTTCATATGAAGGGCCACGCTCACTTCCAAGGAGAGATAATTATGAATTAGTAAAAAATTAAAACATTTTCTACTCAAGAACCACTAGGCCAGGAAAGATGAAACTCATGTGGAAGTATTCTCAGGTAGTGAACATTCGAGTTTGTTCAAATCATGACCTCCGGGGCAAGGGTGGGGCCAAAATGGCTGATCAAATTTTTACATAGGAATATATAGGAAAAATCTTTAAAATTTTCTTCTAAAGGGTGTTAAGAAAGTTCGTTCCACATTTGTTTTTCAAAAAGAAATTAGATGAGAAGATATTTACAATTTGTGATATTTCATGTTTATTGAGTCCATTCTTGTTACTGATAAGGTTTTAACTGTCTTTTGTAGAATCAATAAGGGGAGGGCAGGTATCAAAACAGATGATGTTTGTTAAGAAAAATTAGGGGTGACGCATATTTGGGACATATATTAAGCACACAGGTCAAAGCATTCTCTCAAACATTATGCAAAAAATTATCAAATCTGTGAAAAATTCCAAAAAGACAAACCTATTCTATTGAAAAGTGATTTATCGTTCTTATACCTACACTCATCAACTTGTCTGATGCAAAATAAGCTATGAAGAAACAACAGTAAATAATCCTTTATTTTCACTCAAAATGACCAGCTTTTCAATCAATTGGGTGCTTTAAAGATGTTATATATATTTTCATATGGAAGAGATATCCTATAATTTCCTGCTAGAAATGAATTGCTATAAATCTAAAGCACACTCTTGTATTTTTGTCAGACTTGAAAATTTATCTTTTTAGTTAAGCACCACTTTGAAATTTTTGAAAATATTTCGTCCTGGAACGAACTTTCTTAACACCCCTTAGAACCAAAGGGACAGGAAAGATGAAACTCAATTGGAATCATCTTTATGTAATGTACATTCAAGTTTGTTCAAATCATGACCCCCGGGGGTAGGGTTGGGCAACGATGGCCGATGAAAGTTTAACATAGAACTGTAAAGGAAAAATCTTTAAAAATCTTCTTCTCAAAAACCATTGGGACAGGAAAGATGAGACTCATGTTGAGTCATCTTCATGTAATGTACATTCAAGTTTGTTCAAGTCATGACCCCCGGGGGTAGGGTTGAGCAACAAAGGCCGATGAAAGTTTAACAAAGAAATGTAAAAGAAAAATCTTTAAAAATCTTCTTCTCAAGAACCATTGGGACAGGAAAGATGAGACTCATGTTGAGTCATCTTCATGTAATGTACATTCAAGTTTGTTCAAATCATGACCCCCGGGGATAGGGTTGGGCAACAATAGCCGATGAAAGTTTAACATAGGAATGTAATGGAAAAATCTTTAAAAATCTTCTTCTCAAGAACCATTGAGACAGGAAAGATGAAAATCATGTCGAATCATCCTCAGATAGTGTACATTCAAGTTTGTTCAAATCATGATCCCCAGGGATAGGGTTGGGCCACAATGGGGGATCTTAGTTTTACATTAAAATATATTTTTAAAAATCTTTTTCTAAAGAATATCAAAGCCATAATTTAGTATGAGAATTCAAGCCCCCTCCCCCGCCCACCCCTCAGTTAACTTCAATTCTGATCTGATTTGTGCGTTTTCCTAGCCGTTGGCTCAGGTTAGCGATGTGGCCCCAGGGCCTCTTGATGATTTATCATGACGAATGGTTGAAAGGTCTAACATTTTAATGTTAGATAATTTATTTTCTTTAAGCTCTTATGAATTCATGAGGATCCAGATCTGATTTTTTCAGGAATATGTCTAAAGGTATGATAGAGTTCTTCAAAATTACTTCCCAATATAAATGTATATCAATTCGATGACTAATTTTTTTTTCCAGAAGACTTCTCTCAGTTTACTTGCTGGTTACGGTAAGAGGAGTGAGTTCTTCTTAATTTTAAAATTATGTTAGGGACAGAAGCTTTTTCAAGCATTCTTCGGCCACCACTGTAATATCTATAACAAGGTTATAGTTAGATCGGCATTTGTTAAGATTTGTTTTCGCCGTAGGTACTTGCATTTCTTTGCAAAGAGGAACAGCATCCTTTATTTTATTGCAACATCAATCATAATTCCAGATATTGTACTCAATAGCTTGTAAATCTTGGTATTAAATAGATCCCTTTTAGTTAAATTTTGCTTTTATGAGACATGCAATCGTTTACATGGAGTGGGCGATGTTTCATATCGTTATCGATATTTGAATGATCACAAATATTTGTAATTAGGTCACTTACTGCAACGATTGTTGCCTTTTGTTAAAAACCGTGACTAATACAAGATATTTTGATTATCTTTTTACAGTGGAATACAAAAGGCAATTAAAACAGAAAAGAGAGAGAGAATTACAAGTCATTGCTTTGAAAGCCTTTGGATCATCCATGCAAGTGCGCCCAATGTTTTCCGTGGTTACCGAGTAATGAGGAATGGTGACGAATGAATGCGTACCTGTCAGTGCCATAAATCTTTCCTGACAATTGATGATCACACTTTCAAATAATACGTTACCATGTTCTGCATAGCAAAAATAAACAAAAAAATCACGTTTGCACATTTGAATTATCGTGTATCTGAAATTTTTTTTGTTTTCTGTACACGCAGAGCAAGTGGATGAAATCATGGTTAATCAGATGATTATGAGTGTTGGTATAATAAGAGTAAGCAATAGTTTCAAATATTAATATAACTTGCCTAGATAAGAACATTTGTATTCAATTTTTCAACATTTCTCATCTATCAATATTTTGAAAGTTAGCTTATTTCATATAATTCTGTCTGGATGTCTGATTGTTCTAATATAATTTATTGCAAATGTACATGTGAAAAACAACGAGAGTACAACAAGTTTCATTTAAACGACATCACTTTTGCTTTAATGTGGTTTTAAGATTTTAATTTATGTAATTGTTTGCCTATAAAACATGAAGCCATGTAAAACGATTCTACCTGGTTTTCAGTTTATTATGTCAAAAATGGTATTATTTTACTATGTTGAATTCTCTCAAGGTGTAACAAAAACAGTTTGATGACAAGTTGGAAAAATTATTAAAATATCTATTAAATTGTTAAAATACCAGCGGTAAATTCAAACAAACACGTTATTTCTCTGAATTGTAATCTTCTTTAATCGTCGATATTAAAAAATATATAATTACTTAAAATTTTGTTCTGTTTAATTGAAATATATTTCATAGAAAAGAAACATAAACGCAGAATATGATGCAAAAGAGGTAATGCATATACAGAGAACTAGAAAAAACATACAAATTCTACGTATACAATATGTGTAATTATTTTTGTGATTTTCCAAAAGAGGAGAAAACAAAATTTGATGTTCAAAAATGAATATCATGTAAAAATACTTTTTATCTTTCTTCCATAGTCTATTCTTTTCGTGGAAATACTACTTGTCTCTTCTTCAACATTCACAGTCCTTTTGTTAGCTTTAGATTCCTTCCGGCCAGCATCCTCCGTAAACAGAGTTTTATTTTTAATCTGTTTCATTCCATCTCTGTCTATGGTTACACTAGAAACTGAATCAGATTCATTTGTTTGCACTGTAGTCTTGGTGATGTCTGTTGGGGTTAGAGCATTGTCATCTGAGGTATTTATGAATTTAGCATCTGTCGTGAACAAGGTTTTATTTTCAGCCTGTTGCATTCCATCTCTATTTTTGGTAACACTAGAAACTGATTCAGATGCCTTTGTTTGCACTGTTGTCTCTGAATCGCCCCTTTGAATTTCAACATTTTCTTGTGACGTATTCAGTTGAATATTATCGTCTTTATTTTTGTTAACAATAGCTTGTACCTGTTTCGATTTTGAATTTTTTTCTGAACGTATATCAGCTGATATTTTCTCTGTTTCACTACCGTTGACATCAGATATGGATTTCAATGCAGGATCAGGTTTCCCAATAATTATTTCTACCTTTCTAACACCTCCTCCATCTATGGTTGAAGGTACTGCATTTGTCGATGTGTTTTTCACTTCTGCTTTAACGAACTTGATTCCCAGATTCTGCATGAAATCCACAACTTCCTTTCTTGTACGTTTTCCTGATGTTTTAACTATTTCTTCCAGCCAAGATGGAAATATAGGGTCTTTAGGTTCTATTTTCACTCGTGAGAGTCTTATCGTTGCCTATGAAAGAAAAATGTATTGAAAATGCTGCAAGATCTAAACTAGATATTTTAGCCTACTTACCTAGGACAAAACTGACTTACCTTTGTATCGTCAACAAAGTTCTGAAGCATGCAAAACAGCAGGCTTATTGTGAAGTATGACCTCATCCTTTCATTACATTGACCAACAGTAATTAAACTATTTATGCGATTTCCTTTATACTTTGTTTTTTTTTCACGAATCATTTAACATGTGTGCTAGCGGAGATGTGTTACTATTGAAAAATAAAACAGGCCGTCTAAGTGGTAAACATAAGAAAATGCTAGCTAGATTACTTATTTTACCCATTTATAGCACAAGTGTACATGAATATATATAAATATCTTAAATCAGTCAAAACCCTAATCCCAAGATGATGATTTGAAGAAACTGAATTTCTGAAGAACAGTTCTATGTATTTTAAAATCACATTCCCTTGATTATGATGAGGATCTTTTTCAATTAAAAAAATTGATTAATTGCGTCATCAGTTTTATGATAATCTCGTTCAAAGATTTACACTAAAGAAAATACTTTTGTAAATGTTATCTTTGCTGGAAAAGGGGGTAAATCGTACGGTTAAACATTTATATCTTAACTTTAAAAAAATGATTTCATAGATTAAATTTTATGGGATAAAACTATTGGTTTATTTTCATTTATTTAATCCGAAGAATCAATTCAATTTAACGCTCAGCATCATCTGAGTTTTCTCGGAATAAATTTCCATATTCAAAGTCTTTGAATTCAGTTATGTATTTGTTATGATGTAAATATATATGTTAAAAAACAACCTACAAAATCACTTGGAAAAATTGCTAAGCAAAGAATGTTTTACCGTTGGCATTTTAAACATATAAAATTATTTGTATTAATTGCCTGACGTCACGGCGTCAGGCACTACTATGGATTAATATTTCCTAGGTGCGAAGCTAATAGGTCACAGTTAGCCAGCAAAATTTTGTGCATGCTGATTATCATCGGATTTTGTTACCTGCGTTTTAACAACAACAGTTAGCAGAAAAATTACCATATTACTGATACAATATATTGATGTATTTCTTTCCTTTAGTTTTTTGCATGCAGCTATTTATTTCATTCGAGTTCCATGTCCGTCTGACTTTTTTTCTGCGTTTCTATATTACTGGATTAGTCCATTTGTCTTCTAGGTAAGGGGTGACACAATGATTTGGCGCCAAAAAGTCACGTGTAAGTGTTTGTGCCTTTTTCCTGAACTGAATGGAAATGAAAATTGCATGAATTATATAAAGTCTGTTCTTTTTCGTCGGAATCTTGATCGAGCTTTGGGAAAAACATATCGGTGATATTGTGAAGTGAGTTAGATGTTACATCATTTAAAGTTATAAAAACGAAACGAACAAAAACTTCTTAAAAGGATGAACTGGTTAAATACACATCTGATCATATCCCCTCTCCATGGGTTTCCTCCTACAAAAACGGAATATAGACTTAGGAAAGTACCCCTCACATTTCAGAATTAATTAATTTTTGTTCGTACAAATATTTTTGATATGGAGTTCCCATCTCGGGAAAAACTTGAATCCGCACCTGTCGATATTTATATATCACCGCCAAGATTGTTGGGTCATTTATGCATAACGGGCTTTATTTTTTTTCCACGTTTCCAACAATCGTTGATGCATACCCAAGAAACTAGATATATTCTGCACATCAGTCATAACCGCTACGATTCCAAATTTCTTGTAGTTATCATATTTTCAGCCGTCTTCCTCATAGCCTTTGCTGAATGCAGTTTAATCTAAGTTATGTAAATAATAATTTAACCCAATCTAAACGTTTATAAGTTATATTATCATGCTTATAGGTTCCATAGATATTGATGGTATTAGTCAGGCAAGCTTTTTGAAAAGCTGTAACTTGTCAATTATCCAGATTTTGGTCGGGTATAAAATGAAGTTATTTTGAGATTTCTTTAAATAAATAAGAACTTAAAATTTGAATAGATATCCAATATGGAAAATCAGAGAGCACTGAATGACAAAGACTTAAAGAATTTCAAGAGTTTAATATGCATGAAAAACAATAAAGTATACAACCACAACGTTAAAGAAATAAATACTAGCGTATGTACAGAGAAGGAACAATTCATATCTGTATACAGTGTACAGCTGTATATAGATAATACATAAAAACAACACCGTTTTAATCTATTCTACTCTAATATAAGGTTTAGGAGAATATATTTAATTTCTTCTAAACCTTCTCACTCGGCGGAGGGCTCTTTTAGCTTTCCTAGCCTTTCGCTTTGCTCTTCTTTTGGCTTCTTTCTTTGCTTTTCGGGCTTCCCGTTTGGATTTTCGTTGTGCTAATTTCTTTGCTAGTTTTGCTTTTCTTTCCTTTCTTTTTTCCTCTCTTAATTTTCTTGCTGCTTGTCGAGCTGCTTTTCGCGCCTCGGCCTTTGCCTGTCTGTGGGCTTTCCGTAGCTTGCCGTCTGCGGTCTTAACCTTTTTAGCTGCATTGTTCCTTTCTTTCCTGGCTTTTTTGGCTGCCTTCTTTGCTTTTCTGATGGCGGCTCTCTGTTCTTTTGTCATTTTTCCAGATTTACGTGCAGGGGATTTTGCATCGACAGAGCCTGTAGAAACAGTCACTTCAGCCTGGGTAACTTCAGCCAATGTTGTTTGATTTTCTTTGCCTTCTGGAGAGGTAGTCAAGGGATCGCCAAGAGAATTGACAACTGAATTTGATGTAGTGTTTACTGGAGCTTCTGTAGCAGCGTTTGCCTGTTGTTCTACTAACTCGGTTGTTGGATTCACGGTCTCTGTCTTTGAAGTAGTTGTTGCATCGATCTGAACATTTTCTGTTGGGTTGTCGGCTGCTGCAACGGTAGTTTCAGCAACTTGGGCTTGTGGTGTTGTTCCAATAGGATTTGCTTCCGTTGCTTTTACTGTGGGTTCCGAGAGGGAACTGGCAGTTATTTCAACTGGAGAGTCCACAACTGACTGAACATTACTCACTTCATTATTTGGAGCTTCCGTTGAAGGATCAGCCACTGGTGCTTCCGATGTCACTTCAACAGGATTGACTTCTGGGGTTTTTGTACTGACTGACTGAGCATTGTCTTTAGGATCGACTGGAGTTTCGATGGTAGAATCCGTCATAGAAGCTTCAGTTGCGATTTCAGCAGGATTTACCCAAGGGACGTCTACTGTAGTTTCTGATAGAGATGTGGCAGCAACTTCCTCCGGTGGAGGATTGACAACTGTTTCACTTGGTGTTGGGTCAGAAATGATTTGTTCAGTTGTTGCTGTGGTAGCTGTTTCATACGTTGGATTTTCACCATTATTCTCTAGGCCTGCCACCTCCAAAGCTCGTTTTTCTATTGTAAAAATGAGCTTATTTAATTGATTTCATATCTTAATGAAAACAATAAGTGGTATAGGTCAGTGTTTGAATTAGAATAAAACGAATGAATTTGCGTCCTGATATATCTTCTATTATTTTTTTTTATTGAAATAAAAGTATACTATACCTCTTATTCTTCCATTAAATCCTTTCAGTGGAACCTATGGAGAGAAAGGGCATTTCTTTAAGAAACTTGTTTTCATTTTACACAATTTATAAGAACTATTTAACATGAAGTAAAAAAAAAATAAATTCAAAAATCATTTGTTCAGAAAAAAATTAATTTACCAGTTTTTAATCTGAAGAAAAGTTTCGCAGATGGTTACTATTATGTAAAATTTATCATTCAGCTTATCATTAAATGATTTGAAAGAGCACTATTTTTTTTCAAAGACATATCAGCAAATTACCTCTCTTGATTCCACTAGGAAACCAGCACAGACCAAAGTGAGTATTACTGCGGCAGAGACCTTCATTGTTGTTACTGCACTGTCGCCTCTGAAACTTTCCAATTTATACGAATCAACAATAAATTCATGTAAATTTATGATAAGTTTTGTTGGATAACATTTTGAAGAAACTCCTCTTTTTCTCGCCTGTCAAAATTGTAACGGATGGTTTAAGAGAAATATGCATCGTTCTCCTTTTTTGGAAATTTGCATGAAATTTACAACTAATGCCTAATTTGCATCTCTCGATAGTAACTGTTTGGTACAGAGCGTATGAACCTTAGTATGATTAAAAAGGCCCTATTCAAAAGTACTTCTTTCTTAAATTCTTTTCAAATAAATCTTCCTGCAGATAAGAGATAGCATTATAAAAATGGTATATTATAAAATATGTTAAGATTCGTCTCTCTAATTGATCATATAATTATAAGTAATAACGTTTTGCACTTTTTTTGCTGTGCATGTGCATTAGATTTTGCATTTTGTGCATAATTTGAAACACTGGAATAAGAAAATGTGAAATCTGGGTTTGGCCAATTGCTCTGTTGTTCAAGTTTTCGGATTTATGAGGTATAAGTGGCAAAACATCAAAGCAAAAGACGCCTTTGTTGAAAAGGCGTTCATATGAAAGATATTTTTTCCCGTAAATAAAGACAATTAAAAGAAATTTTTATTTCATATTCCTATAAAATTAGAAGCACTTTTTTATATGAAGGACAATGAATAAATGCAATTATTAATCTTAAGCTTTGTCGGTGGGATGTGTACATTTTTCCTTTATAATAGACAGTATAAGAGACTTGTGATCTTCTGAATAAAAGGTGTACATATTTCCAACAGAAAAAAAAGAAAAAAAATAATGGTCCAATGATTATTTTATTAGTTTTACTAATATTTAGTGTATGAATAAAAATAATTTGTGTGTATGTGTGTATGAATAAAAATAATTTGTGTGATAACACAGATGTATGATATATCAAATATTGAATTTATATTCGGTGAAAAAACAAAAAACAAAAAAACATATCTGACAAAAAATAATATATGAACTGATCTTTAATAATTTGTGGTTCATTGAATAAAGGACAATTTTTACGAATTGAATTGCTCAGTCTTTTATTGCAAATGGATTCTTACTCATTGGAGAAGTAAAGTGTTTGTTTTAGTTAAGTTTATAAGTAGTAAGTGGGATCAATTAAAAAAAAATTACGAGTTTGTTTTTGATATAGTTGAATGTATTGGACACTTTTGGGTGACAAAAACATTTCAGTGTACTTTAAGGGTTTGAACAATTGTTATCACAATTAAAAGGATCAATCACCCAAATTCCTCCAAAAAATATTTATTTAGTTGGAGGTAAATACGTGACAAAAACACAAAATAAACTTATATTGGATTACTCATTTTTAAGAATTTATTTTAAAAATTTTATTAAGGCAATGTAAATTATTAAGCTAGCATTTAATGTTTATTCTTTTGATTACTTTCCATTTACAACAGAAAGAATACCTAGATAGCGCTGATAAAACTTCAGAATTTTAAATGTTTTATTGCATTTCACGGCAAAGGATAATTATTTTAAAACAATGAAGCTGTCTTCGAATGTCACTCTTTAATGTGAACTCTGTGAAGGTAATTAAAATAAACTAACTGCCGTATTGCGGGAATTATTTTTAATGACATATTACTAAATATACTATAAAGGTATATTTAAAACTTTAATGGACGAATGCAGTGCCTTGGAAAATTTAATTAAATTTTTATTGCATCCAAATAAAATATTTGACTTGTTGGCAAATATATGAACTTATGATATCAGTCTTATATAAGCAAATACTAATTTCAATTTGTGGATAATTTAAATTTTGCTTTGCTATCAAAAATAAAAGTTCTAAAGTCGCAAAGTAAGGACTTGATCCTTACGTCACTATGTCGCGGTTTTGAATCCCACCGTGGAACGTTTAGATCGGTCCTTCAGATGAGACCGCATTAACCGATGTTCCATGTCGCAGGAGGCGTTGGCACGAAAAAGATCCCTCGCTGCTCAATGGCCCCAAATGCCGAGTATATGACAAAATTCGCAGCTCTCCATTGCAAAAGGTAGCGTCACCAAATGAGTGAAAAATTCTCGAGAGGGACGTTAAAACTTATAAAGATACAAAGACAGATAAAAGGACACATTTAATTCATTTGATTTTATTTGATGAATGATATTTTATATTAATTCTCTCTTTAAATGTCAATTTGATTAATTGATTGATTGCACGTTGTTTAACGTCCCTCTCGAGAATTTTTCACCCATGTGGATATGCCACCACTTGCCGGTGGAGAGCTGCATATTGTCCTATACTTGGCACTCAAGGCCATTGAGCAGGGAGGGATCTTTTTCGTGTCAGCACCTACTTCAAGATGGGACTTTTGTTTAAAAGGTCCCATGCGAAGGGCAGGTCTCTACGTCCCACAGTGAAATTCGAACCCGCAACTTAATGATCAATTCCTTACTTATCGACTCTAGAACAGAAGCTCTAACCACTGCGCCACGCGGATGACAAAAGTCAATTTTAGGAAAATCTTTATTTTAGAGATGCACCGATTATTCATAACGTTTGCCAGTAGTGTCCACTTTTTTGTAAAGCTATGCAACTTATTATCTTTCAATCCCTCTAGGCCATATCTTTGTTGTTGTATACATACCCTATGTGTAGTATCCATATTCTGAGAATAGTCTTTATATCCTTTTATATCCTTAATGTAGTTATCAAATCTTATTTATAGTATCAACTGAATATATGAATTATTCATAAACTGACTCAAAAAATACTATATCTCCAGTAATAAGTACATGTATATGTTTCCTATCATCGAATTCTTTAGGTAGAATTGAATTATGTGTGTAATATTCACATCCCAGAGTAGTTTCCATATACTGAAAGAAGTACTCCCGAAAGGAGTATCCATACCATAGGGTATTATTACTCTCTGGATGTTGTTTGCATATATTATAAAAGGAGTACCTCTATCCTTGTTGTAGTTTCTATAAGTAGTATCCCTATCCTTGTAGTATGTATTTCCTGTATGTAGTATCCTGTGTGCAGTCTCCATTTTATGACTTAAATACATTGGACTTTGAAGTCCATATCCAATGTGGATAACATATCCTGGGTTTCAAATTATTTATGTAATTATTAAATATTTTTACTAAGTGTAATGTCCCTATCCTGATGTAGTTTCATTATTTCTTGTGTTCTATCCATATCCTGATTGACCTCTTTATCATTGGAGTAGTATCCATCTTTTGAGTGACGTAGTCTTATCCTGGATGTAATGTTCATATCATGCCTGTAGTAACCATATCCTTTTGCAAGTGTACTATCCATATCTTGGGGTAGTCTTGGTGTCCTTGGTGTTGTATTTTTATTCTGAATGTGGTAATTATATTCTAAATGAAATGTTTTATCCTGCTTGTGGTTACCATATCCTATATATCTATATTATGATTTTAGTTTTCATATCCTCAGTGTATCTATATCTTGTGTAATATTTAGTGCATGTTGTGGTATGTGTTTCCGGGGAAGTTTAGAATTGATGACTTAAAGCATTTGAATAATAACTTTATCTAACAATAGAATTCAATAAGATCTTTTATATTGAATATAACTATATACAGTAAAACTCGGTTATAGCGAAGTCCTAGGGACCTGTGAATTTAATTCGCTATATCCATAATTCGTTATAACCTTATAACGAATTCGTAAAACCATATAAAGCAAATTTGCAATATGCATGTTTTCCTTCGAGTATTACTACCAAATATGTTATAATAGGGATGCAAATAGGGAAGCAAATATTACAAAACATACCTTCGATAACTAAGGTTTTATTGTGAATTGAATTATATATACAATTCCATGAACAAAAATAAGTCAGTCCAATTTATCAAATTTTGAGATCTTTGAAAGTTCGTTATAAGAGATGAAAATTTCATTATATTTTCAACGGGAGTTCGCTATGTCCGTAAATTCGTTATATCAGAGTTAGTTATAACCGTAAAACATTACAAGAATTTGTTAAGAATCTTGCCGGGGACCCAGAAAAACTTCGCTATATCCGTAAATTCGCTATATCCGTGTTCGTACTAAACGAGTTTCACTGTACACACCAACTGTGTTTTGTTGTTATTAATCTGTTATAATGCAAACTCTGATGAACATGCATATTTTGAATTCGTTTTTTTTTCTTCTACGATTATGAATTTTATATTCTCTAAATTTAGTCTTACAATGTATAAAAATATTGAATAGAATGGATCCTGCTTTCAGAAGTTTAAGAACCTTTTGCAAAGTATTTTTTTTTATATAAGCACAGATAGTTTAAAAAAGACCTCGAAAGGTTAGGGACAATACGTTCCATTTAGTGCACATATTATTATTTTTTGCAATGTAATTGCATCCTGTAAATTCTAAAAATCTACTTTTAAAATATTTTTATACAGTTAGATCATGAACTCAATTACAATTACAGTCCTATTCTAATTTGAATAGATACATTTAAAAATTGAGAGTTTCAAATTCGTACATGTATAATAAATTGTTTAAACTTTCCGCACTTATGAAACATATTTAATTTTAGAATTAATGAATTAACAGCGAAAAGAATAATTATTTAAGTCAAGTTTTAACTAAATTAAGCAGAATGATCAATGTTATTTACGAGGGTTGTCCTAGAAAAATTTTCAGTATCATTTGTTTCCCTATGACTATAAAGTAAAAGAAAATGGCAAACATCAAATTCAACATTTTTTCATAATGCATAAAAAGTTCAATGAAGTATCTCTATAAATAACAATTTTCCTTTCAGGTAAAGTAATCTTACAAATCACCTGTTGGCGCAACACTGACAACGTCAAAACGTAGCTCGTACTGTTCGTGAACTTGTTCTGATTACTGTGCCTGTGATAAAATTCAATGAAGGATAAAGTGAGCACTGAATTCAATTTTCTTTAAGCTACCAAGTTAAACATCTCAAATACCAATGTTACCAAAAATATTGCGGAGTTAATTCTTTAAATAGACAATTTCAATCATAAATGATTTTGATCGAAATTGTTTAACAGCGGTCTTTACGAAGGACTATGACGTCCTGCTGCTGTGTTTTCAGTGCGTCTTCATTTCAGAGGTCTATTCTCTTCAATTTGCTAACCAGTCAAGTCAACCACAAACCCCTTGAATTAGAGATAAACCAGTTTCACATACTTATGTTTGCGTTTTTTATCGTTTACATCTCTTTTCAACATCGTGTTGTTTGATAACTTGGTGCTCCACATTTCCGCCCAACGTTACAATTTTTGACATTGTCTAATTTTAAGTGCTTTTGTACATATCGTCATATTTTTTTCATTAATTATGTCAAATAAATGAAGTTTTAAACACGAGTACACCAAGTTATAGAGGACTTTTACAGGGTTATTTTCGTCCCGTTTTATTTTCGCCCTTTCACACTTGAAAACAATTTTGCCTTGTTTTAGATTTGCCAAGTGACAGTTTTGTTTAAGAAATCATGCTGTGTATTATTTCTTATTCGCCACGTTTTAAATTCATCCACCTGTGGGTAGGACGAAAGCTAGGGACGAAAACAAAACGAGGGCAAAATTATCCCTGTATACAACTTTGATAAAATAGATAAATTTTGTGACATTATATTTCCGTATAGCCTGATTATAAAAAACACTTCATTGACAATTGCAATGCTTTTTGTAAAAGTCAAAAATTTGTCGTACGCTGACCGCCGATATTAAACATCCGTTAAAAGCCGTTTCATATGCATATGTCACCACAAGCTATATAATTTTGTCACAACAAAAATAACAAAAAAGATCATTTTCAAACAACAAACAAAAATTTTTAGCTTTGGTTCAAAAGACTTTGAAATATCTAAAAGGTTCAAGTTTCCCAGGGAAACCTTCGTATATTTATTAGAAAAGAAAACGTTGAAGTTATTTTTATTTTAATTACTTGAAATGTGTACATTTTATATTTCAACAATTTTTCTAGTCCTTACTATATAATGGTAGCTGGTTCACTTTATAATGATTAATTTAATATATAATTTTAGACGAGAATTAAACATTAACAGCACAAAATAACTCTGGGTAGCCTATATTGAAAACTGGAAATCCTCACATACCATATTGTAAATACTTCGATGGAGAAAAAATAATATATTCCTTTTAAAACCAATTTGCCATGAAAAAATAGTTCCTCACGTTAAGATTTTTGTGGAAAAAAAACCGTTGATTTTTAATTGGATATAGTTACATTGGCTCTATATACTGTAATAAAAATTATAAAAATCCAAATGGGTTGCTGAATTTAAAAAAAAGATACGTTCAGACAAAACTCTATTTAAACGCATAAATCAAACCTCATTTGAAGTGGAAGACATTGCCAATTATCTGTCCCTAAGACCATAAACTAAGAACAAACTTGAGTCAAAATATCAAAACAATACATCTTTCGAAATAATTTTGATAAGAAAATAACAAAACAAAAATGTGTTTCTCACAAATTTAAATTTTTATGCTTTTACGTTGATTGAAACTTAAGATATTATAAATCAAAATCTTAGTTTAAATCTTTTTTCAGTTTATGGTCTTGGGCCCTGAATTGACAAGAATCAGATGGATATTCAAAAGATGTTTGATGAAAACAATATATCTTTCTGTTTTAGTTATTCAAAAATAAATATCAAAATAGATAAAATTAATATATATTGGTACCAGTTGAAAAAGCAGGTAACGACATTGTCTTTGTTTTTATTTTTCTGAATTGAGAAATTCAAAAGCAAAAATATAGATAAAAATTGATACGTATTGGTACCAGTTAAAAAAGCAGGTGACGGTATATTGTCTTTGTTTATTTGATTTATTTCTGCTAATTCTAAAGGTAACTTCGATTTTAATTTTTCAAATCGTTATCAAATTAATAGTTATACTAGTTTCTTTTCTAATTGAAAACATTCTTCAAAATCGTATGTCACTTTTAGATACGTATACATGTACTTTTAACATTCCAGACAACCATATTATTTAGTTGAAATACCATACTTACACTGGATTCCTAAATTATATATTATTTTAACAAGAAGTGATGCATAGGGGTTCCAGTAAATGTTTTATAAAGACCCTTTCTTTACTTCATTCACATTAATGCCTAGGTCACATTTAAGCCGATGGTCGGGCGACAAAATTTTTCTGGTCTTGTCGGCTGAAAGAACATGATCGGCCGACACAGTATCGGGAGACACGGAGCAGTCACATTATTTCCTAGGGACACCGATGACTTGGATAAAGAACACAAAAAAGCCTTTTTCTTTAGAAATCAGCAATATTTCTTTCATAGATCTATATTCAGATAGATGACGTGAGTAATGTTTGCAAGGCAAAGTGGCAGAATCTTATAAAATTGTGACTAAATGTTGAAAATGTGTGCAAAATTTTGTATGGAATTGCATAAAAAGACAAATGGTGCATATCTAAGCAGCAAAGAATACTTAAGATTTCTTCATATCTTACAGATTAATTAATTATGTTATTTCCGTTCAAAAATATATATAAATCCATACATCAACATTTTGTTTGTGTTATGTATCCTTAAGTATAAGTCACATTATTCAGCGATGGGGTATACGATGAGAAACCGATGCGTTTTTTCATGAAAATGGCGTGGTTGCTGGCCGGGTACCATTAGTGATCGGACGGTGACTGAGGCTTTTTTGCGAATCGGTGGGGTCATCGGTAGGAAATAATTCGTAGTTAAAATTCAGCGATGTCTCCAACGATGCCTCACATCGCTCCTCATCGGCAACCCATCATTAACACATCTTTCAAGGATCGGCCGATGTATGGCCGAGCATTGTCCAATATCCGTTGAATCTGAGGTCATCCGAGAGTTTAGTGGTGTTCAACAGATAACGACCGATCATTGGTCGATGTTCGACCAAACATTGGCCCGAAGTCGACCGATGTACGAACGATGTTCACCAATGTATGAGCGATGTAATATACATCGGCCGATTATCCTCGAACATTGTTTTATGATTAGCAATGCATCGCTGGGCCTTTGTAAGTCCGGCCAGCAACCACGCAATTTTTATCATAAAACGCATTGGTTGCCCATCGTATGCCCATAGCTGGATAAAGTGACTGATTTTTTTAGGACTACTAAACCGTTGTGGACCGATGTTGGGGCATCGTTCACACCACGGATTACTACCGATTACCACCGGTCTACGGCTATCGGCAGGGAAATGTGACCTAGGCATTAACAGGTTAAATATTCACAAGTCGGTCAATCGTCGCCCGATCATCGAGCTCTGAGCTACAGTTTGATTTTAACCGTCGGCCGCAATTTTAAACACCCTTATTGTCCAACGACGGACGACCGACTTAATAAACTGACCGCCGATGCTCGGAGGACGGTCGAAGGTTGCTCGACGGATAACTTCAATTGAGGAAATCGGCCACCGACGAAGAAAAAATTATAACTTGGACCGATGGACACAAAATTGATCGGCCGACAAAAAAAGAGGTCAAAATCGGCCAAGACAACGGCCGATGAACTGACGACTGTCACTCGAAGAATCCCATTTTTGCTCCAAAACCCGTCGGCCATTGGTCGTTTTTGGAAATGTGACTGGGGTTTAACCGTAATGAAAAATGAGTTTAATTCCATTTTTTTTAATCAATTATAAATACTCTTGAAAATGGTTAGAACAGCATTGAAATGAACACTCCTTGGTAAATTTACAGTAAAATTCTTTAAAGTGAATTCATAAAACCAACATAATTGCAAATCAATTTTAAAGTGTTCAATTGAAAAGTAATTTATGATAAATGCATAATTTTAAAGAAACAGATTGAATTTATTCAGTGTGAAATTACCCATTTTTTTTATTCACAAAATGAAATTTTTTTATCATTATTAAGTAATATAATAGAGATATTTTGGAACTTTTTTTAAGGAAAATTCACACAGCTGAAATTCTTTATGAAGTCATCAGGAACTAAGAAATAAACAAAGATATTTAAAGCTTTGCATATTTATTTTGCGGTTTCTCTTCTTGTATACTTATATACGCTAAATGCACCTACATTATGGCTAAAATTAATTTTATTCTACTAATTAAGAAGTATTAAGACATTTTAGATTATGAAAAACGTTTGGAAAATGTGAATATGCAGTCTTAATGACTAAATGTCTGCCTTCTAGAGCGTCACGTTTGGAGAGTCACTTGCTGGTTTAGATAATTAAACGTAGATAAAAGTACGGAAAGACATAAATCTGTTTAATCATAAAGGTGTCCTGATTAACGTTGAAGTACAATTTCAATGTATCTCTAAATTTGTAATGTGAGGCATGACTAAAATATAAGGAATTATAGAAATATGTTTCACGATGAAATATCTAGAATACGAATCATATTCAAGATCATAAGTCTATTAAAACAATTAAAATTAGGAGAAAGGCAAACAAAGACCTCTAAAACAACAGAGGGGATATTATGTGGTAGTATGATTACAATGCACGTAGGAATATTAAATTTGATTGTTGTAAATGTATTTTTTATCGTACGTGTATGTTTTAATCTCTCAAAGAAGCTGAAGACCAAGAACAATCTCAATTTTCGTTAATAATATAAAAGAAATAAGAAAAAATCAAAACAGAGAGCTTTGTAGTCAAAGAAGCTGAAAAATGATTGAATTAACGTCTCCCACTCCATTGTATATCACCTTTTATTGATAGTCTTGACTATTTATTGTTATCTTTTTCAATTTCAGATGCTTTCTGGAAGATTACTAGGTAATCAATGTACGACAAGTATTCAAGTAGCTAATCAGTGATCAATTTTGGCAGATTTCTATCGGTTGTTATTCTTTAAAAATTACATAACTTTGGGTAACATAATTATGGATTATAATTAATGCAATCAATATTGTATTATTTGTTTTGAGTTACAGATATATTGTGTATTATATTTTAAAATGCTCAAATTAAGTTAAATTCTCTTTGTTACAATATGGATTCAGCGATGCTTCAATCTTATTTTTTTTTTCAATAAAAGAATCAAAACTTGACGACATATATTCTTTAATTCCATTTAAAGCACTCAATGAATTCTGAATTAATTTTTATTATTATCATTTTTGTAATTACTATAGATTCCTAAATAATTATTGCATACGATCGCGAGACGCACTCCCTAAAAAGAATGAATCTACATCATCATCAATATTATCATTATAATTATTATAATTTTTATAATTTTTATTATTATTATTATTATTATTATTATTATTATTATTATTATTACTGGACTTAACATTTTTGAATATCTTATAAAATTTTCAGATTATTATTATCAATATAATCAATATTAATATAATCAATATTAATATTATTATCATTATTATTATTATTATTATTATTAATATTATTATTATTATAATTATTATTAATATTATTATTATTATAATTATTATTATTATTATTATTATTGTTATTATTATTATTGTTGTTATTGTTATTATTATTGTTGTTGTTGTTGTTGTTGTTGTTGTTGTTGTTGTTGTTGGAAATAACTTTCTGGAATAACTTATAAAATTTTTTTTTTAAAAAAGTTTGTTATATATATTTTTTACATTTATTTTATTAGATTCTAAAAACATTCAAGATGAGTTCGTATGTTCAAAAAAGTTATAATTCTTTCTTCTACTCAGAATGTATCTTTTAAAAATATTATGTGTTTTCCGGTTTTAAATAATGTTTAACAGATAAAATGCCATTTATAATCATGTCATGGAGGCTTGTTTTAGAACTAGTGCAGCAACATGTATGGTGGACCGGCGCCGTAAGATTAATTTGTAGACTGTGCAAACTTCATTAAAAAAATATCATAACAGACGTTTGAAAAGTTTTGAAGCTTTTTAATAAACCTTTTTTTGGCATAATTACTAAATACCAAAGCACACCTGGTGAAGTCGATAAAGTTTGAAGTTAGTACACTTGTGAATGCTTCACATTGTCCAAATTCTCTATTCCTCAAAACTTTACACTTTGATATGTTTTCAAAGTGTGCTAAAGGGACAAAGTTGACGCATTTTGAAAAAAACTCTTTTCAAAGTGAGATAATATCGGTCACTTTAACGCTTTTTGAAAAAAATGTGCACGAATTAGTCAATATTCTAGAAATTGCCTAATAATATATAATGTTTGTCATTGCAAAAAAAAAAAACGTTCGGGGGAACTAGGCATCCTAATCCAACCCAACCATTCTCTCAAAACCTGGATTAACCCCCCCCCCCCCCCCCCCCCCCCCCCCCCCCCCCCGGTCCTGACATAGTCCAAGTTTGTAAGTTCAATAAGAATAACTATCCCGCATGATTTGATATTTTTTATAGCAATTTGATAAGCATGAAAAAAAATTGTTTTTCCTGACTATATGATGGCTCTTTAAAAAAAACAACAGAATAAAACATTTATCCGATTGGTATTAAGAGTTACGAAAAATGAATTATTTATAAATTTTATACGATTTTGTTTTGTATTGCATTTGATTTGGAATGTAGTTACACTGTAGTTGCCTATAGTCTGCGATATGGACCTAGAACCTCATCAGTTTTAAAAGGAAAATTGATATTATTTTTTATTCATTTCATATTTATTCTCATATTTATCGAGAGAAAGTATATCAGTAGCATACCAGCTATGTTAATATGCACATTTAGGTAAGAAAGAATATTAAATAGTTGGATTGCGGGGCCTTCTACCTGTCTTGTCCTCGTTTTTTGATGATTGTAAATCAATTGATCAGTTTTTTGTAAAGAAATTAGAAAAAATACTGCAGTCTATAAAATACCTCCATGGCACCTGATCCCACCTCCCATGTTTTGGAGGTCAGTACTAGTGTTTACTCTACTCCTATTTGGTATTGTTTTATGGACTTTTGATCTTGAGTACTGATCGTTATCTCCATATGTTTCATACTGAAATCTTAGTCTCCTTTTTTTGTTTTATACAGATTTTTTTTCCGAAGCACGTTAACCAAAATTGTCTAATTCTAGGTTCTTAAAAGTCTAGTGTAAGGACAGATGACACAAACAAAAAATAGATGTCTGGATCGGTAATTAGTTTTTGGCCTTATTAATTGCAAATGATGCAAATAACAGATTTATAGAATATTAAGAAATTGTAAACCTCCTGTGATGTTTACAAGTCGGCCCTTCCTAACCAATCCTTATTAATCTATACAATTATTTTTTACTTCAACTCCAATTTTGTGAAATTTTGAATAAAAAATTAAAAACTACGCGATGAAACTTATTCATTTTAATCAATTAAACAGGACCAAAGTTGTTATTTTCAAATTTTTGACATAAGTTTGTTTTTATCATCTGTCCTTAGTATGCCTACAAAAAAGAATTAAAATGTTATGTCACATAGATAATTTCATAAAGGTAATTTAGCGATTTAAGTTTACGACGGCAGACTTCAAAGTTTTCCTGTTGTGAAAATATATATCAAAATATTATAGATATTATATTTCCATATGAACAACAAAGGCTTATCAGAGTGTAGACAGATGTCAATCAACATGAAAATTCACCTTCTAAAATATTTCTTAGAAATACGCTTAGGTAACATTTCAATTGCCGCATTACGAAACATCATTTTTCTAGTTACCTGTAAGTGTTTAGAAAATCATTGAATTCTAGTAGAAACTAGATGGTTCTATCATAGTCCATTCGAGAAAGTACTGTGTAATAAAGCTGATTTGCTAATGAATTTTCTTATGTTTTAGAATGTATAGCTTAAGCTATATAATTCAAAGAATAAAATCTGAGCAATTAAATACTCTCAACGACCGATTGTTATAAAATTTTATGACTATTGTAAACCCAAAACAAAATAAAAAATATACTTTGAAATTTAATATGTTTATCACGAAAATTCAAGATGCTGAATATCCTCTGAGAATGTTTTCTTTCTTATTTCTGTCACTTGCTGACAAATACTATTATTGCACATGTACCAATCACTCCTGTCTCCAATGTATATTTGTTATTTTTATTGTATTTCATGTACTCATATTGGTTTCCAGCTCATTTTTGTGGGCCGGCAGTTTATTGATACTCTTTTTTTTTTTACACCTGTTTTACAGTAGGGGGCCTCTCATGTATATTCTTGTACATGTGTTGCATAATATCTGTAGTCTTTTGGCCCCCTATCTGTTCATTTTTGTAAATATTTAATTTTCATATTTAGTATTATAGGCGGTCGTGCTTGTGTTCATCACCATATGTATTTTTACTATGGTTACATGGTTAAGAATGACCCCCTGTTTTGTACACATGTATATCTTCTAGTCATTCATAAAATAAATGACATTATTCATTCTTACACAAGTGTTCAATTCGCCTGCCCTGATAAAAAAAACGCGCTCAGTCTCTTTTGCAAGATTGTACAAACTAGGGAACATAAAGATATACTGCTTTTGAACTGACTATAATATGAGGCATTGTATTCTGCATAATGTGGAACATGGAATTTCCTAGTATAATTTAATGAGATCGTGTACATGTAGTTTAAACTCAATAAATAAAATTTATAATAAAGCCTATTTTCTACATACTGGATTGTCTAAGCATTTTCATTTTGATCATATTAATTATTAAGGATATATTTGTGCTATATATCTTGACACAGACAATTCAATGCATCATAAAATTTTACCAACAAACAAAACTTAAAATTAAAAGGAGTAGCGAGAACGTAAATATAACGTATCAAAATGTGTGACATGGGGTGATATTTTAATCATAGGGAAGAAATGTCATTTGGGACAATATCTTTGCAGCCATTAATTCAAATGGTCCATAACCAAAAAAAATACACTTTTCTAATAAGATCTATAGACTATATAATTACATGCAGTGTAATTTTCTGTATGAAACCCATTAGAAATTCACGACTTTCAAATCTCTATAACACACGCAAAACCTTGTCACCGCGTGGTAGAATACATAATAGGAACTATATGCATTTTCTATAATCTAGAAACACCAAAATGTACGTTTTGACTCAATTTAATTAAAAACTATAATCCTGTTAAATTAACGAAAACATACTAAAAATGTGCGTTTAAAATTAATTTGTTATTTTTTCTCCTCGCAATGTTTATTTGCGTTATTTTACTATGCAACGTCATTTGACGTCACAAACGGCTCTTACGTCTTTTTACTACGCCAATTTTGAAGGGCTCTAAATTCACATTAAAGATTAACGAAATAACGCGCGGTATTCAATTTGTCGGCAAGGCCAGGTGTGTTATAGGATCAAAGACATCCAAAAACTTAAATATTAAATTCATGTATTTGGGGAGTTATCATTTCTTTATTATCCATAAGAACGATCATTTTACTCACATGACATTCTTACACAAGAAAAAAAAAAACCAATTTAATCTCTCTTGAAAATCGTCCCTTTGCTACTTATTTTGTAAACAATATAATGGGACATAAAAGAATGATAAAATCGCCAGAACATTATTTAAATTTCCTTATCATTTATTATGATACTGATGCCGAATTCAAAAGCACGTTATCATTCTGGAATATTTTTATTGGTGGAGATTTCTACAAATCACCATGATGAACATCAGATGTCAGATGAACAAGGAAAGGCGGTGCCAATTTTCACACTTCTTGGGAATGTTGATATGTTATGCCTGGGTATAAAATATAAGCTACTGTCTTACTTTGGAATAAAATGATTAAAAATAGCACTAACATCTGGAAAATTTGTGAATTCTTATCAACCTCTTCTTTAGTAACCTTTTTGAAGTCAATGCTCTAAGAGTAAGAGGTTAACAATAATGTAACATTTGATCATATAAATTTTACGAGATTGGATCCTGATATTCAGAATCTCTCAAAATCTTCTTTTGTATATTTAAGTATCTACACAGATGGCTTAATCTAAAATCAAACAAAAATATGGGGATAATAATTAGATGTGCTTCTTTTGGAGCCACGGTATATTCAATGTGACCGTTCTGCACTGAAATTTTTTTATGGGAAAATTTACTTTTACTCTAACTTTTAATATACACATTAAAATTGTGATAAAGAAAATGTTTTATAGTGCTTCACATTATCAATTAATTGAACTTTTTGCACTCACAATGTGTCACTTTGTGGCTTTTTCAAAATTTAACAAATAATGAAATTATATAAAGTCTGAAACCTTTGCTGAATTAATGTTTACTTTTATAGTCCAAAATCAAAATTTGAGGTCTATGATGTATTTTTATATATATATTTATGATAAGTAGTAGTAGTTTCATGTTAAAATTTGCTCATTTTTTTTCGGGATTTCTAGAAATTATTTGTTATGTTTGAGACAATATGATGATAGAATTCATCAAGGTTAAAATTTATGGGTATTGCAGAATCAGCATGAAACATTTCACAACACAATATAGCTTTGTGTGCATCCAGTTGTTGATCCAAACTTAACACAGCTGCAAATTCTTCAAAACGGAGAAATTAATCCAACCTTCCGCCATAAAATACAGTCCCCGGTCTAACTCTATTTAAATGCATTTCATTCAATCATGTTTTTGGTCATTGAATTTTATTTGATTTGCCAATTGAAGAATCTACGAGTAATATAAATACTTATATATGATAAGTCTTGTTTTCTTTTAAATTACATTCTTGTATATAAAATGTTGTCTTACAAAAGCTCAATAAAGTTACAATACTAGATCGTAGAAAATGGATAAATAGACCAAAGAGCCAGAAACAAGTACTGAATAGGAATGCTAAGTTTTTTGCCTTTAAAACACATATTCAGTCTATCAAAATCAAGGAATTAATTTATGATTTGTTCAATTAAATTGGTTCTTAACATATCTTCAATGCATCAAATTATAAAGGTAAAATTATTCTTAAAAAAATGAAATAAAATAATATTGTTGAAATGATTTCCAATTTGATTGTACTGTGGTAATTAGAGTTGTATTCAACAGTATAAGATTGATGACTGTTTTAAAAATAGATATCTTTTTAAAGTTATTATAACAAAAAATATAATTGTTGTTAAAAAAGTAGGAAAAGGAAATATATACATAACATGCGCATAATGAAAGTAAACGTTTCATATGTATTCATAGTGAAATGTTTTACGCAATTCACGATCGGTTTGTGAATTGTCAAACTGCAAATGTATTCTATAAAATTTGATCTTAGTCCAAGATTTGGTAATACAAAGAGAGAAAAACAAATTGGAGAAAAAATTAAAACGTGTGGTAGAGATGCATGTAGGTAATCCTTTGCAGATCAGAGAAAGCACTGTTAAAGGATTTCTCTAAATGATCGTTTTTTATCTCTCTTGAGAGAGTTTCTGCATTATATCCCTTCCCTTTTAAGTTAATTTAGAAATGTCAGTGGGCCGGAACATCAGAATTTTGTAAATTTTACCACTTCCCATAAAAAAAAACAAAAAGGCAAAACAAAACAAAATAATTTCATTTAGGTTAAAAAGGACATAAATATAGTCAAAACAAAACGTTTCACAAAGGTAGTAAACGTGATGTCTGGATCAATCATGTTTTGAAGAGAAATTTACTTGGTGTGTGCATGTTACTTCCTTTCACTAGAGATTATCAATCAAATTCACGCAATTATTCATTTAGGTGTCGAGGTATCTGACCCCTGTAAATGTAAAGAATTCACACCTGTATTACAGTTAGGATTGACTGACCGTTCAGTGTTGACGTCAGTAAGATAATCTTTTCGAGGCGTCGGCATTCCCGTTAAAAATTGTAAAATATTTAGTAGGTAAAATTCTTTTATCAAGCTGTTTTAAAGTACAGGATTGATCTTTCCCTTGTTTTATTCGATGTTAAGTGAAATCTTACATGTTAAAAAGTTTTTTTTTAAGATGAAAGGTGTCAAGCATTTGTCATTTACAATTTATTTAACTGTAAATTATATGAATAATTGATCAAGATGAATGGAAAAACTTCAGTAATAATGTTCTTTTTTTTTTTACAAAGTTGGTCAGGGGAGTTCCTTATTTATGCCATTTATACAGTCTTCAGATACTAAGTTTTCAAACAAACTGTTGGAATTCTAATGGGCACCAATTATGGTACTTTATAAGCGGAAATATTTTTTTGTATTTTTTCGAAGTAGAATTCATTCAAAAACTGTTACATTACAATAGGTGAACCCTTTCTACTGTCTTCAATTCAACAGTTACGACGATGTTCAATCATTTTCATTTGTAGTAAACTTGAAATATAACGCCACAGAGTCTGCAACAACTTCTTCAAAATCGGATTTTCAATTGACTATAAACGATAACGACCAAGTTACAACTAAATTTATGACAAACGAGATGACTTCAGCTTTACTATAATTGTAAATTTTCCTTATTTTTGTAGTTCATGGTATATCCTATAAAGTAAGCATTTCTTTAATTCTGTGGTCGTTATTTTGACCGTGTTAGAATATATATCCGTGGTTAAAAATTTGGCTGACTTGTTACAAACTAAACACAACGCTAGGCAATGTATCCTTGACCAATCCTTCATTGCCAACAAAAGATTTTCCTGCATGTAAGCATCCGATCCTAGCTATGGTATTTCGGGGAATCCGAGTTTATTGTCCTCTTTGGTTTGTTTATAGATTTCTTTTTTAGATTGATTACTCTTCGTTTTCTTTACTTTTTCCATGTACATGTTTTATCTTTTACTTCTGTTTGGGGTCATTTTGCAATAATAAAACTTTGTGTTTATGTATCAGTTAATTAAATTTTAAAGAAAAATCACCGTCATAACTTAATTTTATTTATGAATGTCGGTTTTTTTTTTGTTGAAAGGGTCATATTGTTTTAATTTTTATGAATATTTTTTTTAAATGTCTTAAGTGTTCTACAGTAAATGATTTAATGACACATAAAATAATATTGCCAAAGAAACATAACTCTCCGTATGCACCCCATAAATAAGACAAACAGATCGCTTTCAAAAAAAGTTCTAAATTTTGGATTGTTTTTCATACAGGGGTATTAAAAATTACAAATATAGAATATTGAAATTAAATTTCTTTGAGAAACTCTCATATGATTAAAATATTTCGATAGCTTTTAATATATTCAAAAATGGTATCATATTTAAAATTCCAACGAATATATAAAACATGATTTTCTTATAGAAAATGCATAAAATGCTAGAGAGACAACTTTTTCTCCAATTCACCTAGAGGTAAGAAATAATGGATTAATTTTACTTTTATACTTCTAACATGTAACATACCTATGTATTATCATAAATTCCAAAGTATAGATTCAATTTATCAGAAAAAATTTAAAGTTCCTAATAATTTTGATGAATTTTTAATAATTACAAAGTATTATACATATATATGAAGTATATGTGTATGTTCAGAAATAAAAAAAAAAAAGCTTAAGAAAAAAAAAGCTGGAGTAATTTGGAAAAAATCAAAGAGTGGAATTAAAGAGGAATAAAGACGCTATTGTTATTTCCCAAGTGAGTTTCATTCAATTTTGTCATTCTGCTGCTACAAAATGTTACGGTAACCCTTAAAAGTAATGAAAAGCATATAAAAATATAATTTGATGACAATCATAAATCTTACTTTTATCTAATTACACTCTAATTGGCTTATAGAGTAGAAGAGGCAAAGAAGAAATATAGAGATTTAAAATATGTGTGATAAATCACACATTTTCTTGGTTTGAGTAAAAAACTCTTATTCTTGGGGATATGATGTCGTGGATGAAGAATTGCTGATTAGTTATACGAGGATTGTTCGATAAATAATGTTCTGAGCTCTATGACATACAGCAAAAAATCATATGACATTAAGCTTGGTTTTCTCTCATGATTAAATCTTTACTGAATTGATAACAGTATATATGACCACTTTTCATCACATAGTTTCATTGTAAGAAGCTGAAAAACAATAGCAAATCAATACACTGTATTACAATTGAATGGTAAAGAATCAGTAAACTTGAGTGAAAATAAACGTTTCATTAAAGCTGCTGTAAAACTTGTTCAGAATCCCAAAAAATAATCACAGAAATATGTGAAATTTACAGTAACCAATGTTTGTTTAAATTTCATAGACACATGAGCAGGTGGATTTCAATGAACATCAAAAATTGGTACCGTCCTTGCAACAACCAATGGACTGTTTGCCAAAATGCAACAAATTATTACTGATTATGTTTGATTGATTTTATGACACATAACAATTTTATGGACATCATAGATAATTCACACTGTTTTAAAGAAACATGTGCTTTAAAAAAGCTTAAAAGTACTCAATGGTCACCCTATGTTTTGAAACGTGAGTGAAAACGACAGCGTGTAAGAATATCTAAACAATTATATATAAAAATCAGAAATTGTACTTACTAAACTTTGTTTAAACAGATAATGACACTTGAATCCATTGTCGTAAACCCTCAAAATAAATTAACAATAAGATGCACTTAACAAAAAGAGCAAAGGTCTTAAAATAGCAGAGAATTGCAAAAGCACAATTTTATATGCTAGTTTCTTAAGTATTAGTGGTTTTGTTCAAAGTCTTATTCCGAGAGGCAGTTCAGTTTCTGGAAGAGTCTAGAAAGCAAACGTTTTGAAAAAAAAATCGAAAGATTTATGAGAGGAATGAACCAGAATAAGGAATCCACTACATTAAATTTCTTCATGACAGCGTCCAAACCCTCACTCCCTGAAGAGTAAAGGAGTTTTGGGTATAAAAAGAAAGTTAATGTCTTGTCACACCAAAAATATTCGCCAGATCTTTCATCCTTTGACATTTTATTTTCCAGATTTGACATAACGCCTTTCAGATAGAGAAAACCAGGAAATCTAAGATCTGCCATATTTCATTATACAAAGGGCCATATGCATACTCAAAAATGTGTTATAAAATCAATCAGATATTGGATAAAAATGCTACGTACAATGTCATGTGTTTTAATTAAAATAGAATACTATATTGAAATCATTAAGAATAAATCATTGAAAAAGATTTTTGTTTCTTTCCGAGCACCGAGGACATTATTCTATTGAACAGCACTCGTATATGTTTTATTTCATGATTCATGGACTTTTCATACCTCGAAACAACGGAAATTAAACCCCACAAAAATGTTTGATCTCACGGCATACTTAATGTTTATATATTCGAGCTCAAAAGTCCATTCAAACAGTACAAATCGGGAGCAGAGTAGACATGGACCTAAAAAACATCAGAGGTGGGAGCAGGAGCCATGGAGGAGTGAGCATCCTCTGCCGACCTGACACAATCATCGTATGCTTTTGTCATGATCGAAGACATATCCATGTATAACATGTTTCGTGCGTATCGAATTATCAGAAAGATATAAATCCCCTACCTGAACCATAACCAGATACACAACAAATGAAGATTAGGGGAAATGTATATTTGAAGCGAAGTTGAACAGAACTCATGTTCTTCTAGCAGTATGGTTATAAAATGGAAAGGTGGATATTAAATACACGTAAATTTCCCTTACTTCTGTTTTATATAATGAAATATAAAGTACAGTTTGCATATATTCAAAAATATATGTTGAATTTGTTTTTCTTATACATGTATTCAGAAAATCAAATACCAGATTGCCTTTGTTAATTTCAGCTACATATCTAACAGTCAAAAAATTAATTACATTGATGCAGCAATTTTTTACACATGAGATAGAGAAAATAAATTACAAGTCAATTAATTACAAGGAAAAAAGGTATTAAAAACTTGACAAGGAAACAAAGTAAGTATTAATGAAAAAACTTCTTAAGGAGGAAGGGGTTACAGCTATGGACACAAGAAAGAAGTGTGGAGAAAGCAGCATCGGGCCTTCGAATAATTTTAATCTTTCTGCAAAGAAAGAAAAATAGTTCCCCTTCCATACTACATGCCTGTATTCCAACATGCAAGATTGATATACTAGAATTGATAACAAATTAGGTTAAGCATCATGTAAACTGCACCATTGAACATTTTCAATTAGAACAGTCATCATAAAGTGTTTAAATTTTATATTAAATCTACTTTGCATATTGTCAATAAAATATGTTTTATAAAAACCCTTTCAAATAAGTTAATATTTTCACTATATTAAGTATTAATAATTTACAACCAATCATTATTATAATAATTATATACATCTGAGAGTTACCTTTCTTTCTTTTCACATTCGGTGTTTCATGACACCTTACTCATTTTTGGCTGTTGTCATAACTTCTTACTCGTCTTTTCTAAGTACCCGTAATTATGATAGATTAAAGAGGTTTATTTTGGGTATCATAAATTTAGGAGTCACCTGCGCAGGAGTAAGAGCGTCTGTCCATCCATCATTTCTCATTTTCAACTTTTTCTCAAGAACCAATTGGTCAATTTTAACCAAACATGGTGCAACGCATTCTAACGTATGGGGAGTTTAATTTTTTTTAAATAAATGGCAAAGTCCCTTACAAGGGGAGAAAATCGGACAAAAAAAATTTCAAGATCTACTAGGCAAGAAAAGCTGAAACTTATGTGGAAGCGTCCTGGGTAGTGTAGATTCTAAAATATGCAAATAATGAGCCATAGGGGTAGGACGGCGATACGATAGGGAATCCCAATTTACATTGCAAAATATAGGAAACATCTTTTTAAATCTTTTCTTTGAGAACCATGGCTTTGAGAACCAAAGCATTAACTTATGTTGAAGCATCCTCGGGAAGTGTAGACTCTAAATTTTTCAAATCATGACCTCCAGGAATAAGGTAGGGCCACAATAGGGAATCCAGATTAAACATTAAAATATAAGGAAAACTTAAAATTAAAAAATTTAAAACCTTATTCTCATCAAGAATCACTAGAACTGAAAAGCTAATACATACGTAGAAGCATCCCAGGGTACTGGAAATTCTCAATTATTCAAATCATAACCACTGGAAGTAGGTTGGAGCCACAATAGGGAATCCAAGTTTAACATTTAAAAATATAGAAAAAATCTTTTTAAAAGATTTCTCAAGAACCATTTGGCCAAGGAAACTAAAACTTGTGTGGAGGCATCCGTGGATTGTATAGTATTCTAAATTGTTCAAATCATGACTGCTGATAAGGTAGACCCATAATAGGAACATGTATAATATGGGAGGAAATCTGGTGAAGATTAGCATGGCAAAAGTTACTACAAAGCTAGATGTGGGGTGTGACCCATGAGCCTCATGTTTAAAACAATCATATATTAGTATCTTTCCTGTTTTTGGTTATTTCTTTTTGTAAACCTATAGGGTTTGAGACAAATATTTTAATTAGTAAAATAAACATTATCAATTATTTACAATGTACTCATTATCAAGTGCATTGACCCCTAATTCAAGAAGGATACAGAAGTGTAAGACTTTTCCGTAAAAGTAAACAAACAAGTTAATCGGATTAAAGACTATATAACATACCAGGATGTTTATCTATCTTCGGACATCACGCCCGGAACAATAACTGAACATTATTAAAGTTTATATTAAAGTTATACTTACTTTTACCTAATACAAGGACTCTGGTCACCAGTTTACAAAAAACTGTTTAGATATGAATTGTTTTTTCAGAATTTCAGGATTTAGACCCATTTATTGAATAGCTTGTTTATCGTATATTTAAATGACTATTATGTATTGTACATTATAAATACGATCTACGACGATCTGCGATAATCTCTGCTCTTAACCACTATACGATCATTGTTTGTATTCTTTGATAATTTCAAAACTGTTAGATAAATTCTGAGAAAAGACTATTTTCCTTCTCATTGGTTCACATTTTTTTTATAGTTTTATCGAAAAAGATTTCCCTTCTTACAAATGTATATATTTACTTATCGTTCTCATTTGACAAAAATATTTTTTTGCAGATTAAATAAAAACAATAATTCAAAAACAAAAGATGAATTCTGCATTGGCGTCGGAATCAAATTAAAAGTGGGGGGATATAATTGGAGGAGAAAAATTCCAAACCCAATTAAAATACAACAAACAAAAAAGAGGAAAATCGGAAAATTTCTCAATTGTCATAACACGAAATTCCTATTTCGTGGGGGGCGTGGACATCGAAGTTCTTTGTGTTCTATTGTTTTCAAACACAACCACTTACCCTTATTTTACTATATAAACTACAATGTGTCTGTTGAAAGAAAGGGGGCTAAACTTACGCCCTTCACTCCAATGCCTATATTATGTCTATCTATGCATAAAAGGGGGGGGGCTAAGCCTAAAGGAGGAGAATGAAATCCAGTGACATAAACTTATCTGTTCGTAACCCGTCTTGATTTAAAAATTAATCGTTCTCTGAGCATTGTACTTTTTGAGTATCGAGTCCATGAGAGATGTACACGCCTTATGCAGGTGATAGCTTCAAATCAATACAAAAAAAAGAAAAGATAAAGATTGAAAAGGTGACGTCATCTTGTTTTTTCAAAAAGTTTATTGTAAGTTTTTTGTTTCGCTTTCATTGCAAGAAAAATAGACAAATACAGTTTTTTATAATAAATTAAACTTCCAGATGCATTGCTCATCTATCTCTCAGACTGTTTGTTTTCTCTCACCAAATCTCAAATCAGAAAACATGAATTAATCTCAAATTTCTTATTATGAAAATGTGCACGTGTACATGTATCACCAACATAACATGTAAAAACCTAAGATCTTCGGAATGGCTATACTCTGATACTCTTCCAGGCACTTCATATCCAAGCTTATAGCAATGATGAAAAAAGGATAATTGTAAACAAATATGATTTTATTTTATTTTTAACTTTTCAATTATATATTTCCTTTCAAGAGACTTAAATATTTATTGGATAGACAACTTATAAAGAATATTGTTTATTTCTTACAAATAATAAACAGATCAATGTTTGTGGAATGGGAAAAGCCAATGAACGTTAGTAATCGGCTTTCTCAAACTATTTTCCTTATTTTTTTTTTATTTATGATTATTTGAAAAACATCAAGAAACTCACAAGGGCAATAGAAGCTAATATCTTCGATTGTGATAATTATAATAAACCATCATCAAGACTCATAATTAATTTCCGAAAATTATTAAGATATTTTAGTTCCGGGAATAAAAGAGCTGCAAAACACAACAAGCAATGGACCTACAATGCTAATATATGGGGTTTTAATTCCAATTTCATATCCAGTTTTTACTGTATACACCGACATGGTCCAATATTCTGTTGTATTAACCCTTTGTCAATTCCTGTATTAAATAAATTAACCTTACCACTTTTTTCGTCCTCGTCTCATGATGGTTTATTTGCTGATTAATGATGATATAAACGTCTCTTGTACTATTGATGTAAGATTCTGATCGGAATTTTATTTCTAAAAAAATTAATAACAGCGTTAAAACTGAAACGTATGAAAAAATACATGTGGTCTATTTTCGTATTATTAAGATATTTTAGTTCCGGGAATAAAAGAGCTGCAAAACACAACAAGCAATGGACCTACAATGCTAATATATGGGGTTTTAATTCCAATTTCATATCCAGCTTTTACTGTATACACCGACATGGTCCAATATTCTGTTGTATTAACCCTTTGTCAATTCCTGTATTAAATAAATTAACCTTACCACATTTTTCGTCCTCGTCTCATGATGGTTTATTTGCTGATTTATGATGCTATAAACGTCTCTTGTACTATTGATGTAAGATTCTGATCGGAATTTTATTTCTAAAAAAATTAATAACAGCGTTAATACTGTACCGTATGAAAAAATACATGTGGTCTATTTTCGTACATCCCTCTTTGTTTACTGTTCAAATCGAAACCGGCAAGCAACATAAGGTATTTTTTTTTAGATAAAATAACGTAACGTAAGGTTAAAGTTTCATATTCATATTTTGAACATGTTATACACATATCAAACATAGAAAGACCAAATCAAGAAACATAAAAGAACGAATCGACAGAATATGCTTGCTTCAATATGTCACCTTGTCCTACTATTATGTTTTTGGGACCTTTGATTGCTCTGGAAATAAGGTTCGGTTTCAGTACAAATCTGGTCCTTTTTGCGTTTTAAAATACGGAATTTAATGGTGTAAGAAATTTAAATTTTTCCTTACTTAATCACAGGAATTCCATGCATTTTTAATTTACGAATCGTTTTTTTTTTCCTAATTTGACCTCATAAATGCTAATCATGACGTCATAAACTTGTGATTTTCAACGTATTTTCTTTATAAGGTGCAGAAGACATAAATATTCGGTGGAATTGTTTTTACTGTTAATTCGTAAGACATGCAAAACCCTTAAAAAGGTCTTGCAAAATTTGATTTTTAAGGATTTTATAAACATTCCTGATAACTGAAGTGGGCGATGGCTGCAGACAATGTTTTCTTTAGAAAAATACCCCTAAAAATGAGTCATTTTGAGTTTTTCTGTATAAAACTTGGATATGTACCAAATTAATTACCTTATATTTCCAGAATGGCCCTCCTTCATGCCATATTCTTTAATTGTTCATAACATCTATATACATGTAATCAATACATATTGAAGCCAATTTCATAATTTCTTGAAAACAATTACTTTTTAGGGCAAAATAGACCCCAAACTTTATTTTCGTTTTTGTATTTAAAATTTTAATTTCTGATCATGAAAACTGGGTGTTGTCTTCAGTTTTTCAGTAAAAGAAATAGACCTACATCTTCCACTATTAATATAACCGACAATAGAATAAGATTTTTTTTAAATTAGAAATTAACAAAGTGAAGACACAGAACAGATTTTAAAAAAATCTACAAATAACATACATCTGTGATTATCGTTAGTATATAGAGGTAGACGCACATGCACATTGAAGACTGAAGTCCATCTATATTGCCCAAACATTGTGTTAAAACGGATAACTTTTCACGTTAATTTATTTGTAAAAAAAAAATATGTCATTTAGGAATTGATGTTTGATGTTTTTAAACTTTTTATGAATATTTTATAATTTTAATACAAGAGCTGTTCTATTCAATTTACTGATTGAGTCTAAATAAGTATAATATTAATTTGATTTTGCAATAACAAACATATTTTTGAATCAAAAAGGGCTTGACAATGCTATGATATTTTCCTTTTTTTTTTCAATTTATAGCAAATACTTATTTGACTTCTGTGTATTTAAATGATTCGTAAAAAATGACATACTAGTGAAAGAGACAAAATGATGTGAGATTTTATGTTGCTGAAAACAATTTCTATAAAGTACGATGAGAAACCATTGGTATTATAACCATAAAAATTCGACTTATCTTTCCTACTATAAGTGAAAGTTTAAATGCATTAACGTAATAGGTGATTATTTATGCTAATATTTTAAAAGTATATATATTGGCGAAAAATAAACTGTTTTTGTTTTATTTCAAATATTACCTTCATCTGCAAATACATTTCCCCCAGATTTTACAGTTATTTATTCACATAAAATTTAAAATTATCATCAATTTGCAGCTATCATACTACATGTATAAAACTTAAAAATAAATTAGTTTCAAGAAATTTACAAAGTATTGGAATCTATCTATATTTTTATACCCTTGTACATTGTATACACCTATACACATATGTACTGAGTTTACGACCAAATAATTAGTCAATTTTGTTAACAGGCTATTAATTATATAGAATTTACACAATTCTGACCTTTTACGAGGTTATTGAATTTTCAGTAGCATCAACTTTTATGTCAGCTACCTACCCGTGTCTTTATGTAAACCGATCGAACTTAAACCGTATGCTGGAGCATCGTCGAAATTGAGAGACGTAACACTATATGCAGATAATAGTGAATATTGATAGTGAACAAAGATAGTAGATGATTGAAAATTTGTAGTTATATACTTTGTCGTACAAATTAGTTGTTAGTTGGACCATTGTGGCATTGTCTAAAGTCAGTACAACATCCAGATATAAAACTAGAGGTACTGTGAGCAATGAGCTCACTGAATGATATCCCCCGCCTCCCTCTCTCATATGGTTAAAAAGGCAAAGTCTCGGTTTTGCACTAAGAGACCCTAAATAAGCGTCAGATCAAAAAGTAAAATAGGAGGTGCACAACAATTTTATTAAATGATATAGGAGAAGTTGCAGACAGGAGATAGGTACCTTTCAATGGATGTACTCATGTTTTGCCCTGGGAAACCCAAAATATGTGTTCTATCAAAAGGTAAAATAAGAAATGCACAATGGCACTATGTAACAAAGATTCAGAAAAAGTCTTATAAAACATTCAGTGGTTAAAGAGGAGATTTTAGTAAGAAAAGGGGTATAACAAGTCTGGTAGATTTTGTTGACGTATTTTATTTCAAATACACATTAGTCAACTATCATAGTCACTTCAATTCACATGTCTTATCGATGTATCTTAGTGTATTTGAAATAAATTAATATGACTATGAAAGTTGAAAAAAACGTACTTTATATTAGGGTCATTCAAAGAGTTGACTTTCGCCATAACTTTTTTTATTCGACGTCGTACACACATGTACTTCGGTACACATTTTTCGACAGTTTCAAATCATTAGAGTTAAACTAATTAAATTATGAAAATTGTCAAACATTTAAGACAGCAAAAATGAGATCACGGATCAGGGTCAAAATTGAGTTTTGTACTAATTATACACTTTATAATGTTTATATCAAGACCTCTAATAATTGGTTAAATTTAGTAAAATTTAAATGTTTTTTTTTTTAAAATGAAGTCTTGTTTCATTACTTCGGATGCTAAAAAGTAAAACATTGCATCGTTTAAAAGAAATCGAATTTTAAAGACATATAGACTTGGTCAAAAAAAGAAATAATCGTTGAAAGACGTCACGGAGCAGCGAGTGGCTATAAAATTCTGTGTAGCATTCGGGAAACCTTTTTTAAAAACTCTGAAAATGCTGTAGAAATCAGAAAATATATATTTAAAATGAGCCGTGCATTTGTATATAATGGAAAAGAGTATATTTTATAAGTAGAAGAATCTTTGAATCGGACGATGTTAGTTAAAAATCTTGTCAAATCAGTAACGTCATGAAATGTGTTATGCGCTTAATTGTTGCGGAACATGTGAAAGCATTATAAGTTAGGCAGTAAAGAATATGAAAAAGTCGACAATCTTGCTTAATGTACTTGAACAATTGTAAGCAAACTATGTGTCAAGTGCTTGAATACAGTTTTATGAATGGTGAAGTTGCCAGAAGACGCTATAAAATGGAAAGACAGAACAGGTGTTAAAAAACATTTTCGAAGTTGTTTTTTGACGTTACAATGTTTTAATCCGTGCTCAGTGGCGATTACACATGTTGCGTTTAAAACTCGCTAACATGAGTTCCATTTAATTAAATGAAATGAAACTTCACACATCTATACAATAAATGTTTTACATATGAAACTATGTCGATCTTTAATCTTGTAAAATAATATGATGAAGGGCAACATTATTTACGTATTTTTCTAAAGACCCTGGTATATATCTGAATGTCGAATTAAAAATAAAGCAAATAATTTTCTTCTTATGTAGAAGTTTTCTGAAAAAATGTTTGCTTTATAGGAAAATAAAATATATATGGAAGCATAGTTGAAATAAGGAAATGCCATTTGCTCATGATCTTGGTATAAATTTATTGCTATAAAGCTGTAAAATATACTGTAAGGTAGAACACCGAGAGTTCATGAAGGGTCAGCCTTAAAAATGTAAAACATGGATATTTCTGATGAAACCTGCAAGAACCGGATTTTTGCTGGTTATTAATTCACTGCTTTTGCCTGCGACAAGTCGTGCGGGATTTAATAGGATCCACAGCTTTTATCGTCTGGAAATAAGTTTAAATTACTCTCAGGAATATTACTCCAGGAGACGATCAGTCAATCATCCTGATGCAGTGCGTTCAGAAAATGTTGGTATGAAAATTCGGGAAAATGCAACTTGATGACTCAACAGTTAGCATTTCGGAGGTCATATTGGAAATATGATTTGTATGTTTTTACTGCATGGAATTTCAATAATACGGAAAGGATGGTTGTTAATTTCTTATATTACTTGCATATTTCAGAAATATACAGGACAAGGTTTGTATAGAAACCTTACCTTGTTCTTTATTTGCCATCTGTCTTTAGCTTCGTTTTTGTTTTTGTTTTTTCAAGTACATATCCTACCACCTTATGTCACGGTTGCTGATCCTTAGAGTTAGTGGATATTCAACTAAATAGTTGACTTCTCAATTTAATTTATTTTATTCAAAAGCTATCAAAAAACATTATCGTTATTTAAATTACCGGGTGTTCATCTATTCGAAGGGTTCACCTTTGAACTGTGTCCATTTATGCGTTGCAGCCATGGTCATAACCGCCAATAAACATGAATGAGATGTGTGCCTTTTGTCTTCTTATATCAAATATTTTATGACACCCTTGCAACCAAATTTTGCCTTTGATGATAGTCGTTCTACAGTTCTACAATCGTTAACTAAGTTACTTAATTGTTCAAAAACCCTTGGCGAATTTGTTCACCTACTGCAACACGCAACCTCGGTTTATACCGGCTCATCCGAGGCACAAGTCTTATAGTCTCACAGAAGGATTGGAACCCGCGACAATTGGATCAACTCCTCACTTGAGAGCAAACGCTTTAGCCACTGCGGTACGCATGCGATTTTTTAAGTAATATTTATCAATTGCGAAAGACTGTTTGGTATTTTTTTTTTTTAGAAAAAAAAACGAGGGATGACGGAACCATTAACTAACAATCAAATTCAAATATCCTTTGGAAGAAAATTACAAATGATTTATTTGATTACTAACACAATATTTGATCATTTACTGCAAGGGCAGAAACACGATTGAAAGGATTATTTTCAGAACAGTTCATGAAAATATTTAAAATATAAGACAGGGAAAACGAGGATAATTTCTTTTTGAAGCCAATCCCACAGTAAATAACTTTTTTTTTAATGTTGAATATTTTTGTCAACCTTAGAAAAAAAAAATAGAATGCGTAAATTATAACGATGCAGTGAGCTTGGGATATATGTTCACTTTTTATTGGAATATTTTGACTGGGTTTTTTTCTAACTAAGAGTTTAACTGCATTATTATTCTTAACATTTTGAAAAACCTACTCCAATCTTTGATATAAAATACAGAAATAAGATACACCCCATGTTATACTTCTCAAATAATGGTATGCAGAATTTTTCACTATTTTGTGAGATTTCAAAATTATTTCAAAGCTAGTTTCAAATAAAACTATTTTGCAAATTTGCTTTGGAAACTAATTTGCTAATAAACTTTAACAGAATCAGACTTATCTATTTTGTAAACAAGGTGTAATGAAACATATGGAGATAACAAACAGTATTCAAGCTCAAAAGTCCATCAAACATACAAAGTAGAAGCAGAGCAAACACGAACCTTCAATACATCAGAGATGCTCCTTTGCTCTTTGTCATGATCGGAAAATAAAATCCGTCGTCAATTTGGTGTATAAATAATGGACTAACAATTAGTAAGAAAAATGTCAGTCAGCATTTGACTCAATGATAAATTGTATTTGTTGACAGGGTCCTTGTATCGACCACATAACTTACGAATTGATTACTTTTAACGAGAATGCTGATCTTCTTATTTAATCAACTTGTTTGTCAATAATTTATCTCGTTTAAGATAATGTTCGTACGTAGAGCATGCTCTTGCATATCGAATCAACTGAAATACATAAACTATGCAGATGATAATGGTATATTGCTGCATAAGTAAGGGAAGCTGACGATTGTTAAAAGTTTAAAGTCATCACGTTTATAACTATCGCTTTAAATTATAAAGGTAAAGATATCTGCATTTTTAAGATTGATGGGGTCGTCCGAGTGGCACAATGGTTAAGGGTATTGTTCTAGAGTCACGGAATTAGGGGTTGATCCGTATGTGAGGGTTCGCATTCCACTGTTAAATGCAGGGGCCATTCTTAAGGGTAAGACCTATGTCCTATGTACCAGTAGGTGCTGGCACGATAAAGACCCTTCACTACTCAGCAGACCTAAGTGTCGTATATAGGTCTAGATTTGCATTCTCCATCAGCAAGTGGTGCCGTCTCCAAGTTAGTAAGTGATTCTCAAAAGGTACTTTTAACATTAACACTTATAAAAAAAGATTAAACAACGTTGCTGAGATTAAGACTACGGGGTACTTTTCTCGTAAGTTTTTAAAATAGTTACTTTGCGTTAATTTCTCCTCCACTTCTGTAAATAACGTTTTTATTTGATTTTTAAATGATCTATATATTCAGATAAGTTAGATACAGGAAACAAAAGCCTTCAAATTTTTAATCTTTGTTTTGTTGCAATGTTATTAGAGCAAGAATGTTTGGTGATATTATCCATTGAACATCACGTGTCTTAGCTATTGTTCTCTGATTGAATTTGTTAACAGTTGATTCACTTATAAAATGCAAATTATTCTTAACAATGATCTTTCAATTTTTATCCATGAACCATTTTACATTTTCTGTTCGATTGATAGTTGATTGAAACCTTTAAAAATCAGCAATGAACGAAAATAGTTTTCCACAAATACTGATTACGGTATAAAACAATCATGTTATTAGATAAATACAAAAACATAAAAAAGGTTTTATAAATCACAACAGTTGTTTAAAACTCAACGTTTGTTGCTATGCCATGGTTCAGAATAATCAATGTCAACTTCACGGTTTGCCACCCTTATTTCCTTTCTTGTTTTTCTTGCCCTTTTTCCCCTGTTTCCCCCGTTTGCCCTGTTTGGGTTTCCTGTTCTTTTTAGGTTTCTTGTCCTTTTTGGGTTTCTTGTCCTTCTTTTGATTTCTGTTTTTAGGTTTCTTGTCTTGCTTTGGTTTCTTCGGTTGTTTCTTGTCTTTCTTTCCTGGTCTGGGTGTTGGTTTTGTTGTTACTCCTGGGGGTGGGGGTGGATTTAGCCCTATTTCTCCTGTAACAGGTGCTCCCCCTACCACACGTTTGTTTCTAGCTGCTGAAATGAAATTCCGTATTCTTCATCATATATTAAAGACGTAAGGCAATTGCATTTGTTGATCTAATTTGGATAATTACATTAATGATGCAAGAAAAAAAATGAAAAAGGACCATGGTTATTAAAATAGTTTGTAGGTAAAATTTCAATATATTACCTCGGATGGCACCATTATTTTCAGCATTCACCTGCTAAATATATTATAAAAAATAAATATTTCATAATTCTAAAATTCAATTATTACTCATAAATGATAGACGTAGTTTTATTAGTAACGTCATACTTGAATAAATGGTGGAGGTTATCAAGACATTTACTCTACACCATCGAGGTAAATATTATAATAGTTAAAGTTATTGACATTATTTTAAAAAAAATTATACCTTATTACTTATATCTACATGTGTGACTTTTTTATACTTTAAATTTGCCTGATTGTGGCTTTTAACGTGTGAAATGCATTATTTTTCAAACCCAACGGCATGTATGTAATCCACTGAACGCGCGTCGCCCCTTTATGACGTCACTGAGAAATTACGTCGAACGTTTATCCATTCGAACATCTATGACCTCTTGACCCCGTACCTGTATTTATACAGTTATAAAAACTCTAGCTTTCAGTAGTGTTATATAAAGGAAAACATTTGCAAATGTAAATATATATATGATTAAAAAAATATCATAAAGCATTTTGAACTTCAATTTATTGAATCTGATCACATACCAAAATTGTATACCTGCCGGAAAAAGTCTTCTAAGGACATAACTTGTTTGTTTAAATAAAATGATTAAGAACAACAAATAAATAGAATTTGTTTACCTGAGGTGTACATGCCGTTAGGACTGCGCTACACAGCACCAGGAGTGCTGGAATTGTCAGTTGCATCTCCTGAGAAGGTTTTAGGTGTTATGAAGAACGGCACGATATGTCCTAGGATTTATAGCGAGGTTAATTATATAAACATACTCCAAATTTTACATTCTTGATTCTCACTGAAAGGCTTTCGTATGAAGGGGGCGGTGTTAGTACCTCTTTCTTCAATAGGTTTGAGTTAAAACTGAATTAATAAGGCAGATGCGAGTTCTCATTTAACATAATATTTTAATTAATGTCACAAAAAGGTTTGATGGTATACAAGTAGAATTCCATAAAATTTTCCTTTTCGTCTTAAATTAAGGCATTCTGGCAGATGGATATAAAACTCTGACAAATGAATATCAAATATGGTGCGCTAAACATGGAGTTTGTTTTCATTTTCAATGATTTATATGACAAATATTCGCACGACTGCATCTCGTCATACCATGCATGAAAAAATGTAGAATTTTAAGCACAAAAAGTTAGAATACAAAAACAACAACAATAAAAAAAATATTAAGCAAATGTTTGGTAACTTAAACGTAAAATAGATTATTTAGAACATTTTAAAAGATATTTTCTAATATTTTTACAAGAGTATATTGTAGCACGTATTACCTAAAAAAATTTGACTCTTTATTTTGTCTTTTCAAACTGATAGTTATCTACTTAAACTGAAAGTTTGAGAATACATTTTGTAATCAATTCACTTCAAATTAACCAACTCCCTCAATTTAAATGAACAAAGATAATTATTAGCTTTTTAGAAAATTGTTTTTATAATAAGAACTTTATTAAGATTAAATGCATGAAAAATGTCATAAAGGAAATATGCAAAAATTAAAACCAGGGATGATAACTGCTCTGTGACCTTTTTCGTACCTTTTTTTCAGGGGTCTTTGTTCGCTGTACTCACAACTTGTATTGTTTAATTAGAATTTGTGGCTATTTTCTAATCGTTATCTTCACAAATGGCAGACAAGTAAATAAAATTCCCAAACCCGATAATGGTACTTAAGTATATCATTAAATTTTATTTATCATCAATTTTCTTCATTTTATGTTTATATTTTTTATCTTTGCAGATACATGTAACCAATCCGTAAGGACAGATACAAACAGAAAATGGATACCTGGATTGGTATATATTTTTTGACCTAATTTCATTGCAAATGATGCATGCAATCAATAAATTTCTATAATAAAAAGAAATTGAAAACCTTCTGTGATGTTCAAAATCTACCTTCCTGAAACCACGCTTATTAATCTATGCAAATATTTTTCACTTCAAATCCCATTTTTGTGAAACTTTGAATGAAAAATTGAAAACTACGCGGTCAAACTTATTCATTTTACTCATTAAAACATGACCCGAGTTGTTATTTTCAATTTTTTTTTTTTTTTTACAAAAGTTTATTATTATCATCTGTCTTTATTTCTGCTTTAATGTATTATTTATGTAATGGTACCTTGCTGATCCATACGGATTAAATCTTTTTATCAAACACCCTAGATACTTATAGTTTCTAAAGAAAAAAAACCACTATCAATTCCTCTGAATAGTTGTACACCTTCATATCATAATAAATCAAGGAAATAAAATTATTAAGTTTTTATTTTATAAAGTAATAAGAAAGAAAGATACTTCTAAGATTTTTTATGTGTTTAAAAAAGTAATTATGCTGGTAAATCAAAACCACAAAAAAAACCTGTAAACCACACAAACATAAAACAAAAATTTTATTGAAAATTTAGATGACTACAAATCTGTAGTTGTAAGTTTTCGACTTCAGATTTGTTGTCACGACAAATCTCAATGAAATTTTTTGATGTATGTTTATGGGATTACCAAGATTTGGAAAGTCAGTCATAAATCAACGTAACAGCTAGTTGTTTTGGAAACATAATCATAGACACTTCCTCATAACTTTGGGTTTAAACCCTTGAAATATCAATTTTATATCTGTAAGATTGAAATATTATCGCATACAGGATATTTTCTTATATGTTGAATTGATTGAGTGTATGCAAATTGATAATGGAATATGTAGATAGAAAAGTCGAAGTCATTCCATTCTTCTCATATTTTAGTTTTTACTTTGCCATCAGTGTCTACATTGTAGGAATCATTTTAAAAATATTATAATTATCTTGAGGACCACTTACAAGAAACTCAAGTTTTAAGGCTAATATTTTTTTGGCAAAGACAGGTCTCTTAAATATAGAGTAATCTCCTTTTCAAGTCATCAAAACGATTTCTTCATTTGAAAATGAAAGGGTGTTGAATAAGTAATAAATATAAAATTTGATCAAAATCGGGGACATCACCTTTCCACCAATTACTGAGAAATTTTGGTTTTTATAGAGAATGGCTCTTAAATTCTCTTCTTTGGAATGAATTTTTATATATTTCTTTTAAGAAAAAACCTTTTTTTATGAAAAACTTTACACAGATGGCTTTATCAAACTATTTTGAATAGATAAATCAAGTTATATTGTACTCATTTCAAGCTACATGTATATAGCTGAATCAAGTGATTATGTTGGACCTGTTTATATTAAAGAATACTGTAAACAAAAAAATATTACAAAAAATGATTTTATTTTAGACGTGTTCAGCTTTTAGAAACAGAGGGTGGATTCCGCGACCATTTTAGAACAAACAATCTCCTGTATGGAGTATTAACGTACATGAGTGAAAAAATGGGAGGAGACTCATGGGAAAATCTTGTAAAAAAGGATATTTTTGCTCCATTAGGGATGAATTCTTGTTCATTTTTTACCGAACTGGATCCGGATGTGATTGACGTTGCAACCGGATATGTCTTAGATAAAGGGATTCTACATCCTGTGTCTTTTGTATTGAGCTTCAAACATGTGAAATGGTGTTTATTAATTCTTTGCATTGGGTATAATATCATAAACGAAATAATACAAATAAAAAAAAAACTTTTCGATTAATAGCATTTTACAATTCAAATCAAACAAGCTAATTCAAAAAATCTTTGTCCCTGTTTGAGATTTGAAATTTTCCTCAATTTTCATGCTTTCATCTAGTCTAGAAGGGCCTTAATTGGCCGAATTCAATGGATCCGTGTCCATTGCAACAGAGTGCACGCGTTGAACTTCCGACACTATATTTACTAGTTTTGTACAAAGACACACCTATGTGAAAATTTCATCAAAATTGCCACAAAGTATCCTTGGGTGAAGGGGATTCAAGTTTGTTCAAATGAAGGGCCACGCCCTCTTCCAAGGGAAGATAATTATGAATAAGCTTTTTTTAAAATCTTCTTCTCCAGAACCACTGGGCCAGGAAAGATGAAACTCATGTGGAAGCATCCTCTGGTAGTGTAGAATTAAGTTAGTACAAATCATGACCCCAGGGATATGGTGTGGCCCCAATAGGGGGTCAAAGTTTAACATAGGGATACATCGGGAAAATCTTTAAAAATCTTCTCAAGACCAGCAAAGCCATGAAAAATGAAACTCATGTGGAAGCATCTTAAGGAGTGTGGATTCATTTTTTTCAAATCATGACCCCGCGGGGTAGTATGGGGCTACAATGGGGGATCAAAGTGAAACATAGGAATACATGGGGAAAATTCTTCTTCTCAAGAATAGCAAAGCCATGATTGGTCATAGTTATGTTGAAGCATCCTCATGTGGTGTAGACTCAAGTTTGTTCAAATCATGATCCCAACCTGAACCCACTTAAATATTTAAATTTTTCATTACTAAACCGATTTTTGCTCCTTGTTTTCGGTGAGCGATATGGTCCCTGGGCCTCTTGTTTAAAGGGGTCAGCATTGCTTAATTGTAGAAAACTTTGATTTGCACCCTGTATAGCGATCTGTGTGAGCGGATCAAAGGATCTGATTTTAATCAGATTGAGAGCGCTAGCAAATACTTTATTGAATATTTCTTGAATATAGCTGGAAATCGGGCCCGAAACTGGGCTAAAAAGAAGACCATGCGCGGAACCATAGAGGGAAGGTCAAAGGGGGCACTTAAAGAGGGTCGGGCGGAGCTATAGGGAGTTATGGTATGTAATTTCATTGCAAAAGCTCTTGAAATAGCTTCTTGAGATATCGCCCGGAATTGATAGATTTACACACAGACAGTATGAATTGTCCCTTGACCTTAGTTTGCTATTTTGGACTATTTTGTAAAATCCAAAGGGGTCCCGTATTCTAGAACTTACTCAGGATACAGCTTGGGCTTCAGTGTTGAGAAATATAGAGGTAAACCTTAATCATCAATAATTTTCATCTCTCTATCAAAACCAAATTTACTCAGCCCATCAAAATGGTTTTAAGCTAACCTTAGCCGAAGGCTCAAGTGAGCTTTTCTGATCAAAGTTTGTCCGTTGTCTGTCGTTGTCGTTGTTGTTGTCGTCGTTGTTAACTTTTCACATTTTCATTTTCTTCTCAAGATCCACTGGGCCAATTTCAACCAAACTTGCAACAAAGTATCCTTTGGTGGAGGGGATTCAAGTTTGTTCAAATGAAGGCCCACGCCCTCTCCCAAGGGGAGATAATTATGAATTAGTGAAAATTTAATGGAAATCTTTAAAAATCTTCTTCTCAAAGACCACTGGACCAGGAAAAATGAAACTCATGTGGAATCATCTTCAGGTAGTGTAAGTTTGTTCAAAACATGTCCCCCAGGGGTAGGGTGGGGCCACAATGGCCGATCAAAGTTTTATAGATTGGAGTATATAGGAAAAAATCTTTAAAAATCTTCTTCTCAAGAACCACTGGGCCAGGAAAGATTAAACTCATGTGGAATCATCCTCAGGTAGTATAGATTCACTTTTGTTCAAATCATGACCCCCGGGGGATGGGTGGGGCCACAATGGCCGATCAAAGTTTAACATAGGGATATGTAGGAAAAATCTTTAAAATGTTCTTCTCAAGAACCACTGTGCCAGGAAAGATGAAACTCATATGGAATCATCCTCAGGTAGTGTAGATTCACTTTTGTTCAAATCATGACCCCCGGGGGCAGGGCGGAGCTACAATTGCCGATGAAAGTTTTACATAAGACTATATAGGGAAATCTTTTTAATCTTCTCAAGTATTTCAAAGCCATGATTAGTGATATTTATATGGAATCAACCTCCTTAGTGTAGATTTAAGTTTGTTCAAATCTTAACCAACCGACCCCCCCCCCCCCCCCCCTTAGGGAAAGGATGTGGCCACAAAGGTCGATCGAAGTTTTACTTAGAAAAATTAAAGAAAATAAAATAAAAGGAAAAATCCCAAGAACAGAAAAGCTATGTTTAGTCATATTGACATGTAAGTATCCTTATGTATTGAAGATTTAAATTTGATTAAATCATGGCCTTTTGGGGTACGGAGAGTAGGACAACATTCCCCTCCCACCCCCTCAGTAAATTTTCAGTTCTGACCCGATCTGGGCTTTTTCCTAGACAATGTGCAAAGATGAGCGATATGACCTCTTGTTAAATGATGGAATTCCTATTATAGAAAAGAGGATAAAAATTCATGAAATGACAGTAAATTAGTTTAGTATGAAATGTAAATTATCGTGGACCTTTTATATGAGATACAAAGTGATTTAACAATGAAGGATTTACATGTTCTTTCTGATTAGATCCAGTGGGTCATTATTTTGTATTTTAGGACACAGAATACTAGAGGAGGCGGGAAATCTCTTTGGTTACCGGTCACTTATAACGCTTTTCCCAGACAAACACTTGGGAATTTTTATCTCAGCGACTGGTGAAGACGACGACGAATTGTTCTGGGTTTCCGTTAGTTCCTATATAAGTGACCTTTACAATAAAGAGGAACCCTGGTTAACTCTACCGTGCTATGTAGCTTTCCGCAACCTTTCATACCCCACCCGGTCAAGAGACGCCCCCCTTATATTCCTAGGGTCATTCCGCTAGAACGCCCGGTTGAGGACTACACGGGGACATATTTCAATGAAGTCTTTCGTGACTTGTTGATAACGTCAGAAAACAACCAATTAAAACTTACCTATGGTTACGTTACCTTTGATCTTCAGAAGAAAGCGAAAAATTCTGAAAAAATTTACATGATCGCTCAAGGGTCTGCAAAACATGTTCTTCAGACAAAAATCCTGCAGTTCCGAGAAAGTAAGATAAATGGTACGGACACTATAAATGCAGTGTATCTCAAGAGCTTCGAAGATTGACATTTTATCTAACCATTTCGACTTCCTCTGACAAGTTAGCGAGCATTCAGGAAAAGGAATTTGGAGTATTACTTTACCAAAATATTTCTCAGGATAAAGAAATAAAACCGATGCAGTGTTCTTTCACTTTATAAAACTTCATACAGTTCTATATACATTGTTAATGGAAATAAAATCACGAAATAAAAATACTAGCTTTTGATTTTTATGCCCCCGTAATCGAAGAGTCGGGAGTATATACTATATAGTTTTTGTCGTGTCTGTCTGTCTATCTGTCTGCAAAAAATTTAACCTTGTCCATAACATTTGATTTAGTTGAGCTTTGACTTTCATTTTTCACATGTGTATTTCTTGTGACAAGACCTTTCTTTGGGTACCACCAAATTTGACCTTTTGACTTTGTCCTTGGAGTTTGACCCACTTTTCCACAAACATTTCAAACTTTTACTTTGGCCATTACTTTTGAACGGTAGATACTAGGACTTTCATATTTCACATATGCAAATCTGTGTGGCAATACCTTTTATTGGATACCGACAATTTTGACCTTGATCTTGGAGATTTCTGTACGTGTGTAAAAACTTTAAACTTTAACTTTAAAGGGCGTTCATACTTCACATATGTAATACTTGTGACAAGACCTTTTTTAAGAGACCAACAACTTTGACCTTGACCCTGGAGTTTGACCTACCTTTCAAAAACTTACCCTTGGCCATAACTTTTGAACAAGTTGTGTTAGGGCTTTCATATTTCACAATCTTATTTCTTGTGAGAAGACTCTACTTTGGGTACTGATATATTTAATTTGCATTTAAGAAAAGTTAAATATTCCCTATGTTGCTAAACGGGAGCTTCAGTGTTTCACAAACACATCTTGTTTTCTATGTTTCCGTAGTCAAAGATTCGGGGTATATAGTTTTTGCCTCTTTGTCTGCAAAATCTTTAATCTTGACCATAACGTTTTAGTAGGTGGGGCCAACAACCAATTCGTCTCATCCTACCACTAACACTAGAAACATGAAAAATATGCAGTTGTTTTCTCAATCTTAGCAAATAAAATGTAAGATAATTAATAACTATAACTGTCCAATAGGGACAAATACCCCCGCTGGGTTTTTTAGAGAATGTGCCAATTCACAAATATTTTCAAAAATATATTTTGTATCTATCAAAAGGTGTTCACAATTTTCTTAGAAACATTTAGAGTGAAAATAAAATTGCTCATTATATTTTTAATGAATGATACTAAGGTGAAACCAAATAAAACACCAATACTTATACATTGTAACATTGTTTTTTACTTCATTAAAAATTAAATTGCAACTGTTTTTTATGATACCATGCAAATTGATTGTTTAAAAAAATCATATATACAAAATCAAATTAATTTTTTTGATTTTATATCAAATTCATTTTAAAAATAAAAAGCTGGTCATCTAGTAAGCCACTGCTTTGACAGACAAGAAATTACAATTAAGACGATTAGAGAAGGGAGATCTTCATTTCTTTTGCAAAATTCCCAGGAGATATAGATAACACATGCTTGATGAGAGATGCCTTTAGAACTTCCTACACCAAATTCAATTTATCTTTAACTAGATGCATGTCTACTGATTACTCCAAAGGGACACATTTGTTTACATTATCTTCAGTGTAATGTAAAAACTGTTTTTAACATTTGATGATGTTTCCTTTTTTTATTTTTAATGAGCAGTTTTAATATGTAGTTCACATTTCTGTACAGATGTTCTACATTCTATGTCTCAAACCTTAACAGTAACAACTGTAAAATGCAGAAAAAATCACAAATAAAGTTGAACATTCCAGATACACACCTTCTTATGGTAAATAATACGTGTACATATTTTAAGACAAATCCTTGCAATAATTTCCGACACACGGTCCCAACAAACCCACAAAATAAAAATGAAAGAAAAAACATCAGTAAAATGCGGAAAAATCATCCAATCATGATGAAAATACCAGGTGCACACCTTTATATGATGAATAATAAGTGTACAAATAATCATACAAATCCTTCAATAGTTCCTTAGAAACGGTCCGGACAAAATCTCGTTTACAGACAGACGGACGGACAAGCTGATTTCAATATAACCCCCCCTAAACTTCGTTTGCGGGGGGTACAATTATGCTTCATTTTAGTTCACTTTACAAAATTACATATCATATTGACCCAACAAGTTTTTACTGATATACCTGTATCCAAAATCTAGCAACTGGCTAGAAGGCGAAATGTCGAGTTACCTTAGAAAAGCTATATATCTACCGCCTATCTCCTGGATCATGCGGGAGTATTGGTAGTGTTCATCTAGATAGACGCATCATCCATGTCATTTTATTTATCATAGGTCCTAAGTAGTTGATTGCTCCCTGCAATTTGAACCTGTTAGCTCCCCAGGGAGATGTATGTTAAATGCGACCATCCGAGATCAATCTAGAAGTGTACAACCATACTTGTGGATGCATTATTCGCGGAAAAACTATATGCGGTATATTACATATTTTTTGCCCCCTACGAAAGTCAAATTTGAAAAGTTCTTAAAATGTGCTGAATTGTATTTAATTTCGTATTTTGTATAAATAATCTAAATCAACAAAACATATTATAGTTTCAAAGAAGGTTATTGACATATTTGTTTTTGTGACGTCACAAACTATTCAGATCTCAATGTGTTCAATTTTTATAACCCCCGCTTGAAAATTGGGAGGGTATATAGTAATCGGGATGTCTGTACGTCCGTCCGTCCGTCTGTTACGCTTTGGGGTACCCATCTCTTATCCGCAACTCCTCTAATACCACTATGCACTTAGTTAGTATATTAAATTCCCAGGAGCAGAGAAGAAGATTTTCAAAGAATTCATGTATTTTTACTATATAATCAATAGAGCCCCGCCTTAACACCAGAACCGCTGACCCTGGGGCAATAAAATTCACAATTTTGGTAGAGGCACTCTTGCTCATCATTACTATGTACTTAGTTGGTTTATTCAATACCCAGGAGCAGAGAAGAAGACTATCTTACATATCAAAAATATTTTTTTACGATGAAAAGTGTCAATCATTTATCATTTAAAATTTATCTAACTGTTAATTAATCCAATAGTGGATCAAAGAGAATGGAAAAGCTTCGGTAATAATGTCAAAAAAAAATTCACAAAACTGGTCATGATTTTTTATTTACTAATATATCTAGCATTAGCTGTTGGTTCGTGCTTGTAAAGAAGCTACCGATTACTCTGAAGTTGATATTTAAAGGATGCTGGAGTTCCCTATTGATGCCATTTATATAGTCTTCGTTTACTAGTTTTTCAAAAAAAACGTTTGGAATTTTAATCGGCACCAATTATGGTCCTTTACAAGCTGAAATATTTTTTGTATTCAACTCAAGATCTAGCTCTGAGTACGAACAATTCTCGAAGCGAGGCATGCTACTTACTTATTTTGGCTGATTTGTTACAAACTAAGCAGAAAACTACGCAAAGTTTCCTCGATCGATCCTTCATTGCCAACAAGAGATTTTCATAGGCATTCGATCCTACCTATGGAATTTCCGGGGAGTTCGAGTTTAATGTCCTCTACACCGACTTGGTCAATCGTTACTACTCGGCCATTTCCGTGAACGATAACTGACTCTTTCGGAAAATGGCCGAGTAGTTACATATGCGACTTTTGTTTATAGATTTCTTTTTTAGATCGATTACTGTTTGTTTTCTTTACTTTTTACTTATACATGTTCTAGCTTTTTCTTCCGTTTGGGGCCATTTTGCAATTTTAAACTTTATGTATATGTATCAGTAAATCAAATTTTAAAGAAAAAAGCACCGTCATAACTTAATCTTATTTATGCATGTGGGTTTTTTTTAATTACAGGGTCATAGTGTTTTCATTTTTATGAATACATTTTAAATGTCTTGAGTGTTGTACTGTAAATGATTTTTTTTTTTGGATAAAATGAAATTGCCAAGGAACATAACGCTTCATATGCACCCCATAAATAAGACAAACATGTCTCTTTATCAAAAAAATTCTAGATTAGATTATTTTTCATATAAAAGATTACAAAAGTAAATTATTAAAAATTGAATTTCTTTTGAGGAACTTTCATTTTATTAAATATTTCGATAGCTTCCAATAGCCAAACTTGACATAATATTTTAAAATTCTAACGAATAAATACTACATGTACATGATTTTCTCAAAGAAAATGCATTAAATGCAAGAGAGACAACTTTTTCTCCAAATCACCTAAAGGTAAGAAAGTATGGATTACTTTTACTTCTATACTCTTTACATGTTACATACCTATAAATTATCATCAATTCCAAAGAATGGATTCAATTCATCAGAAGAAGTTTTAAAATTCCTACAATTATTTTTATGAATTTTCATTAATTACAATTTTTTATACATATACATGTAGTATACGTTCATGTACAGAAATACAAAACCATGATTAAAAAATAAAGCTGGAGAAATTTGGAAAAAAATCAAAAAGTGGAATTAAAGGGGGATACAGACGCTATTGTTATTTCCCAAGAGAGTTTCATTCATTTTTGTCATTCTGCTGCTACAAAATGATACTGTAACCCTTAAAAGTAAAGAAAATCAGATAAAAAGTATAATTTGATGACAATTATAAAATCTTAGATTAACTCATTACACTTTAGTCGGTTTAAAGAGTAGAAACGGCATGGATGAAATATAGAGATTTTAAATATACTGTTAAATCACACATTTTCGTGGTTTGAGGAAAAACTTTTGGTTCGTTGGGATTTCAATGTCTTGGATGAAGAATTGCTGACCAGTTATACGAGGGTTGTTCGATAAATAATGTCCCGAGCTCTATGACATACAACAAAGAAATCATATGACATTAAGCTTGACTTTCTCTCATTATTAAATCTTTAATGAATTGAAAACAGTTTATGTGACCACTTTTTCATCAGAGAGTTTCATTGTAAGAAGCTGGAAAACAATGGCTATTAGAGACACTGCATGTGAAATGAATGGTAAAGAATCAGTAAACTAGAGTGAAATTAAACGCTTCATTAAAGCTGCTGTAAAACTTGTTCAGAATCCCAAAAAATATTCACAGAAATGTGTCAAATTCATAGTCACCAATGTTTGTTTTATAGACACGTTAGCAGGTGCATTTTAATGAACAAAAAAAAATATAGTGGGCATCAAAAACGGGTACCGTCCTTGGCGACAAGGACTTGCAACAACTAATGTACTGTTTGCCAAAATGCAACAAATTATCACTGATTATGTTTTATTGATTTTGAGACACTTAACAATTTTATAGGCATCATATAGATAATTCACACTGTTTTAAAGAAACATGTGCAGTAAAAAAAGCTTAGTTCTCAATGGTCATCCTATTTTTTGAAACATGAGTGAAAAAGACAGCATGTTATAATATCTAAACAATTTTTTTTAAAATCAGAAATTGTAGTTACCCAACTTTGTATGAAATTCAAAAAGATAATGACTCTTCAATCCATTGTCGTAAACCTTCAAAATAAATTAACAATAAGATGCACTTGACAAAAACAGCAAAGGTCTGAAAAGAGCAGAGAATTGCAAGAGCACAAAGACAGTTTTATTTGCCATTTTCCTAAGTATTAGTGGTCTTGTTGTTCAAATTCTTATTCGGGAGGCAGTTCAATTTCTGGAAGAGTCTAGAAAGCAAACGTTTTGCAAAAATCGAAAGGTTTATGAGAAGAAGGAACCAGAATTCAGGAATTCACTATATTAAATTTCTTCTAATAAATAATGATAATTCCCTACCTGAACCAGAAACAGATACACAACATGTGAAAATTGGGGAAAATGTATACTGGAAGCAAAATGTTCAAATTGAAGTTGAACAGAATTCAAAGACATGTTCTTCTAGCAGTATGGTTATAAAATGGAAAGGTGGATATTAAATACATGTAAATTTCCCTTACTTCTGTGTTATATAATGAAATATAAAGTACAGTTTTCATACCGGTATATTAAAAAAATATATGTTGAATTTGTTTTTCTTATATTCAGAAAATTAAGTACCAGATTGTCTTTGTTAATTTCAGCAACAAATCTAACAGTCAAAATATTAAGTGCAAGAATGCAGCATTTTTTTACGCATGAGATAGAGAAAGTAAACTTAGTCAATTAATTACAAGGAAATCTCTTATTATGAAAATATGCACGTGTATCACCAACATAACATGTAAAAACCTAAGCTCTTCGGATTTGCTTTACTCTGATACTCTTCTAGGCACTTCATCTCTAAGCTTATAGCAATGATGAAAAAAGGATATTTGTACGAAAGCCCAGAAGGCTCATTCGAGATTCGAGTTTCAAAATACGAGATTCGAAATTCGAGATTCAAAATTCGAGTTTCGAGATTCAAGATCTAGACTAACCAATCAAAAGCAGGTACAACATTTCATTACTCCCCTTTATTATGTTTTAACTATCAAGAAATCGTTGAATACATTTATAACAAATGGGTCATTTGATTAAATAAAAATGCAAGAATGAGTGTTATACATATTAGAAGGAAATTTAAATACTTATAGGAGTTTTGATCAGCAAGATATACTTCAATTCATGTTATAGCATCTTAAATATTAAATCTATTACATATATCAGGAGTTTATATATTTTTGTATTGTCTACTATGTTTAAAGGGTTGATGACATATTTATAAACTTATATTATATAACTTTGTGAGATCCGGTAATCTGATTGACAGGGCATCGAGAAACAGGGTGACCAGTAAGATACGAGAAGCCAAACAAGAATTTGTCGATGAAGCTATTTCGCAGGCAGACAATAAGCCCAAAGACATGTGGAACAGCAATTTTTACCATCTGAGAAAACTAGTACAACATGTACATTTCTTAAAGATAATAATATTGTTTTTAAAGATTCAAAAGATATTGCGGAATGTTTTAATAATTATTTTTGTAACATTGGTCTCGAGTAAGGAAAACATTTTGATAACACTTTACCTACTGTACAAGAACAAATGCCCAAAAATTCCTTTACGATACCAAGTTTGACAACTGAATTTGTTGCAAATGAAAAAAACATATGTCTGTATCTAAAGCAACAGGTCTGGATGGTATATCAGTCAGACTTTCAAAACTTTCCTCAAACAGTATATGTGATGTTTTTACTTATATTTTCAATTTTTCATTGTCTTCATGTCAATTTGCAAATGATTGGAAAAAAGCACGTGTTGTACCACTTTTTAAATCGGGAGATGAATGTTTAGTTAACAACTATCGTCCTGTATCAATTTTACCCTGTGTCAGCAAAATTTTAGAGAGGCACGTTTTTAATTCATTTTATGAGTATTTGTCGGTAAATTCCTTAATAACAGATTGTCAGTCTGGTTTTAGACTTAAGGACTCATGTGAAAGTACTCTTATTTCTGTAGTAGATAGATGGCTAAAAATATTGATGAAGGAAAACTTACTGGTGTACTATTCATCGATTTAAGGAAAGCATTTGATACTGTAACTCACAAGGTTTTATTGCACAAACTTAAATCATTTGGTATATGTGACGATACCTTTGAATGGTTTAAATCGTACCTAGCAAATCGTGTTCAGAGAGTTATTTGGAAAGGATATCTATTTGATGAAAAGAATGTTACTATTGGGGTTCCTCAAGGTTCTATTTTAGGCCCACTATTTTTTTATCTTGTACATAAATGATTATCCACAAGCACTGAAACACTCTCATGTAAATATGTATGCAGATGATACCTCACAAGATGTAACTGATAAGTCAGTAGAAATTATAGAATCAAAAATGTGTGAAGATCTGCAACGGAGTATATGTTGGATTGAGCAAAATAAATTAAGTATAAATTTGTCTAAAACTCAATGTATGCTTGTTGGAACGTCACAAAGATTATCAAAATGTCGAAAACTAAACTTAGTTGTAAATAACCATGTCATAGAATGTGTTCAAGAATCAAAATTACTTGGTGTTATTATTGATGAAACATTGTCCTGGAAAAGTCACATAGAAGCACTTGCATGCAAGATCTCTAAGAGAGTTGGTATTTTAAGAAGAATAAGATATTTTATGTCAAATGATGCATTGTTGAAGATTTTTAATACCATGATTTTCCCTCATTTTACATACTGTTGTATTATATGGAGTAATCCGAAAAATGCTAAAAATGTGGGGAAAAAAACTATCAATATTACAAAAACGTGCTGCTAGGGTCATTTTGAACATCAGAAATTTTCAAACGCCATCTACTATCATGTTTACAAAACTGAATTGGATGCCTCTATCAGATTATTTTATCTTTAGAAAAGTCACTTTAGTTTATAAAGTATTATGTGGTTTGATGCCTGATTATTTGAACGTGTTTAATTATTATCAGATGTTAGCCAAAGACAAACTAGAAATTCCAATTTAAATTTATTGTATGTACCAAGGGCAAAAACTGAGTACTATAAGAGATCTTTTGTTGTTTCAGGCAGCAATCCATGGAACACACTGAGTGAAAATATAAAAAATGCAACAAGTGTTTTATGTTTTAAAAGAAACTATTTAAGAGAACACCACCACGCGTCTTAATTTTGTTTAATATTCTTTTATCTTAATGTATTTCATTTTTTTTTATTTTGTATGTTCTCTATTTCTTTTAAACTGTGTTTTACTAATACCTGTCTGTAAGTATGTTTTAATGCAGGACCATATTGAAAACTAGCATTGTTGCTTAAGTATGGATAAATAAAGGCTTTATATTATTATTATTATATATATAGCAGTCAAGTCTCACTGCATAAGTGTACCCTTTATAAATTTAATGAACTATATACCCTTGAATTACTGTGCAGTGTAGATAGATTCTTAATTAATATTTCATATCTAATCAAAAATAATTTTCTCCCCCATCAATGATCTAATAAAAAATTAGTAGACCTATTAAATCCGCAAATCAACGATAAGACCATATAATATTCTATGTAATACGTATTTACTGTTTTGATTAATTAGAAAAATAAGATTTTAATTTTTTTCATTTTAATACATAAAACATTTTTTCTTGCATTATCATTTTAGCAAATGACCCAATTGTTTTAAATATTCAACAATTTCTCGATAGTAAAAACAAAATAAAGGGGAGTAATCAAATGTTGAACCCGCTTTTGATTGGTTAGCTTGGATTTTGAATTTCGAAACTCGAATTTCGAATCTCGAATTTCGAATCTCGTATTTGAAACTCGAATCTCGAATGAGCCTTCTGGGCTTTCGTATATTTGTAAACATCATATGAATTTTTTTTAACTTTTCAATTATATATTTCCTTTCAAGAGACTTGAATATTTATTGGATAGACAACTTATTGAGAGTATTGTTTAGTTCTTACAAATAATAAACAGATCAATGTTTGTGGAATGCGAAAAGCCAATGAACGTTAGTAATCGGCTTTCTTAAACTATTTTCCTTATTTTTTTTATCTATGATTATTTGAAAAACATCAACATGAAACTCGCATGGGCAATAGAAGCTAATATCTTCGATTGTGATAATTATATGTAACACTAAAAACTGTATATATAATCTGAGAAACAAAGAAACATTCCTTTGCAATTAACACCTAATGTGCAATTAAACAAACCTCATAAAAGCAAGACACATTTTTAAAACCCTCTGATCATTGATTTTTTCAAAACAATCGAAGAAACTTACAACAATAAACTTTCATCAAGACTCATGATTAATTTCCGAAAATTATTAAGAAATTTTAGTTCCGGGAATAAAAGGGCTGCAAAACACAACAAGCAATGGACCTACAATGCTAATATATGGGGTTTTAATTCCAATTTCATATCCAGGTTTTACTGTATACACCGACATGGTCCAATATTCTGTTGTATTAACCCTTTGTCAATTCCTGTATTAAATATTTTAACCGTACCACTTTTTGTTAATTGTTGATTTGCTGATTTATGATGCTATAAACGTCTCTTGTACTATTGATATAAGATTCTGATCGGAATTTTATTTTTAAAAAATTGATAACAGCGTTAATACTGTACCGTATGAAGAAAATACATGTGGTCTATTTTCGTACAAACCTCTTTGTTTACTGTTCAAATCGAAACCGACAAGCAACATAAGGTTTTTCTTTTTAAATAAAATAACGTAACGTAAGGTTAAAGTGTATTTCAGATTCATATTTTGAACATATCAAACAGGGAAAGACCAAATCAAGAAACATAAAAGAACGAATCGACAGAAAATGTCTGCTTATTATGTCACCTGGTCCTACTACTATGTTTTAGGGACCTTTGATTGCTCTGGAAACAATGTTGTTTTGTTCGGTTTCAGTTCAAATCTGGTCCTTTTTGCGTTTTAAAATACGGAATTAAATGGTATGAGAAATTTAAGAATTTTTCCTTACTGAATTATAGGAATTCCATGCATTTTCAATTTACGAATCGTTTTTTTTTCTAATTTGACCTCATAAATGCTAATCAAAACGTCATTAACTTGTGATTTTCAACGCATTTTCTTTATAAGGTGCAGAAGACATCAATATTCGGTGGATTTATTTACTGTTAATTCGTAAGACATGCATAACCCCAAAAAGGTCTTGAGAAATGTTGTTTTTAAGGATTTTACAAACATTCCTGATAATTGAAGTGGGCGATGGCTGCAGACAATGTTTTCTTTAGAAAAATAACCCTAAAAATGAGTCATTTTGAGTTTTTTTGTATAAAACTTGGAAATATACCAAATTAATTGCCTCATATTTCCAGAATGGCCCTCCTTCATGCCATATTCTTCAATTGTTCAGAACATTCATATTCTCAATTCATATTGAAGGCAATTTAATTTAATAATAATTTCTTGAAAACAATTACTTTAAGGGCAAAAATAGAGCCCAAACTTTATTTTCGTTTTTGTGTTATAAATTTTAATTTCTGATCATGAAAACTGGGCGTTGTCTTCAGTTTTTTTTTTCAGTAAAAGAAATAGGCCTGCATCTTCAATTATTAATATTACCGATAATAGAATAAGATTTTTTAAATCAGAAATTATCAAAGTGAAGACAAAGTTCTAACTGATTGATTTAAAGAAATCTACAAAACTTAAAATATAAATCCGTTATTCACCTTAGTAATTTAAGCATTGAATTAGCGCGGTATTTAATTTGTCGGCACGACCAGGTGTGGTATAGGACATCCCAAAATATGAATTCAATGCTTATATTTACATTCTTTAATTTTTCCACTTCATAATTGTTTATTTCGGTAATCTTTGATGCCCTTCAAAACTGGTGTGCTTTATAGAGGTAAGATCCGTTTGTGACGTCGTAAAGTTAAATAACGCAAATGAACATTGCGAGAAAAAAAAGTGACAAATTAATTTTTGATGCACATTGTATTTTAACGTTAATTCAAAAGGGTTAATTTTTTAAAATAAAATTGTGTCAAACAATGTACATTTTGGTGTTCATAAAGTATTGAAAATGCATATAGTTCCTACTGTGTATTCTAACGCACGGTGACAAGGGTTCGCTAGTGTTATAGAGATCTGAACGTCATTGATTTCGTTAAGAAAATTACACTTAATGTAAATATATAGAGGTAGACCACACAAACACATCACAGACTGAAGTCCATCTACATTACCCAAACTTTGTGTTAAAACCTTAAACTTTTCCTGTTAATTTTTTTTTTGGAAAATAGGTAATATAGAAAATTTTGTTTGATGTTTTAACACTTTTTATGAATATTTTATAATTCTAATGAAAGGGCTTTTTTACTCAATGTGCTGATTAAATATTAATCAGTGTAATATTAATTCGATTTCAATCAATTTTCAAATTACAAACACCTATTTTTAAACAAAAAGAGCTTGTTATTATATATCTAATTTATAGCAAAACTTTGAAACTTGAGAGAATTTAAATGAGTCGTTAAACATGGTATTTCAGTAAAAGAGATCTGATGCGAGATCTTATGTGGCTGAAAACAAGTTCTATATTCAGTATTATGAGGACCATATAAAATAAAACCATAAAAATTCCGGTTATCTTTCCTACTACAAGTGAAATTTTAAACGCATGAACGTAAAATGTAATTTTTATTGTAATATTTTAAAAGCAGACGTATCGGCAAAAATTAACTGCTTTTTCTTTTATTTTTAAAATTTCTTTTACGAAAATCTGAGATGAAATTTTTTCAGATGTCGTTTTTCCATACAAAATTTTAATTTATCATCAATTTTCAGTTATAATAATACATGTGTTAAACTTAATTAGTGTTACGTTTCACCCGCTTGATGTTTTACCCGTATGTGAAAGTAACCTGTGGGTCTCCCAATTCAGTTTGTTGCACAAAGAATAAAGATTTTGATAAAAATACTAAATAATTACTTATTAATACTATTTATAGAAAGGGGTACTCGTCTAAGGGGTTGTTTAACGGGATTAGCATTTCCCGTATTAATTTTATGCTCCACTATGTCAGTCAAACCCATATCACCTGAACTCTGTGAGAAACTATTTTGGAATTCAACCAACAATTTAGTAAATTTTTGTTTTTGTTCCCAACTTAAGTTCTCAGAGAGTTTCTGGATGATAGTTTCTAAATGTTTGGGCAAATCAGACTCAGAATCGTTATCATCATTAGAAAGGGTATTAACTATTTTGCCCATTTTTCGAATATCTCCTATTTTCATTTCTTTTGAAACATTTTTATTTTCCCGAGATTTTGTTCCCAGATTATTTTCTTTAGTTTCAATATTCTGTTCAAGTTTGACTGACTCTTGGAGTTCCCAAGTATTATTTTCTATTGGCTGATTCTGGGGTCTACCCCACTCCTTTGTCGACTTCCAACCCCCGAATTCGACACTGGAAAGTTTGACGATCTTCGAGGATGGAAGTCGTTGTGTCTAGCAAAACGATTATTGTTATCCCTATTTTGCCCATAGTGGTTTCTGTATCCCATGTGGGATGGATTGTTCTCCCCATGACCATTCTGTGGATGTTTTGAGTGTTTTTAACAAGGTCTCTAATTTCTTTGGTAAGGGACTGAATATCATCCCTAACAGCTTGTTTAAAAGCACTCAAAGTGTCTTGTTCGTTATCTCTGTTAGCTTTGATATTGTTTATTGTTTGACCTCTTTGAGCATCTGCAAGTTTGTATGTCTCAAGCCGTATAGCTAATATCTCGGCTTCATTGATGTCTTTTGACCTTGCCTCCCGGAGGCGCAGCCTCATATCAGGGTCAGTTAAGGCATCTATGAAATAGTCTAATGCCAGTGTATTTATAACAGCAGGGTCGGATGTTGGGTATGCCCGTCTAGTAAGTTTCTTTATTGACTGGGCTCACTCAGGGAGTGACTCTTTCTCTCCTCTCACTTGACCTTTTAACCTTGCACGATACATTTCGGCTCTTTCTATTGAGCCATCTATTGCACAAAAAGGATGCCTATATCATTTACAGCATCAAACAAAGAAAAAAAAATTGAGATATTTCAGATACTCCATATTCAGTATTATAAGTTCATACTTTTTCCCTTTTCAACTTTTGATACTCTTTTGTAATGAGAGGTTACATACACATTTTTACAACACAAAAAACTCTTAAAACTTGACAAGTTCTGAAAACATTACTTTCATTTCAAAACAAAAAAAATTTAACTGCGTGTTCATTTGTGAGATCAATCATCTTTGCTGGTTTACACATCAAAATAACATTTTACCAATTTATAGTCTTACAAACAATGTGAATAAGTTATTTATGAGGTACTGGAATCTGCCCTTATTTTTTTTTAATAGGATGCTGCATCTTTATATAATACTAGTTAAAATACATGTCTTCAAAACATGTTATTTGGAAGAATAGCACTACTTTTGATTGCTTCAATACCAATAAATATGATATATTGACAAAATCTTCTGTTTTTTTTTTAAATATGCATATACATGTATTAAAAAAATGGATTTGCTTACAACTATTAGAATAAATTTATAATAATTTAACACTTTTTTTTGGTGAAGATTCTGCCAATCACATCATATCAAATGGCAAGTTCTGTTGACATATGCTGCAAAAATACATATAATAAGTTTTCCTAGCCTTCTCAACTTTAGCCAAAACATTCTATAATATTTAACTAATAATTAACACATTTTCAAGAGGAATGATTTTGTAGGTTTGACAAAATGTCAGCTAACAATAAATGAAAAATCATGTCTTTTGACCCCCTTCTCAACAAAAATACACATTTAAAGTTATTTTTAAAAATCGTTAAAATTGTCCATAATGTTGGGGATAAAGAATCCAAAATGGATTACATTTCTGTACAAATGACAATCAGTTGACAAAAATTATAAAAAACAAAAATAAAATAAAAATTGTCCCCAACTGAACACGATTTTCATTTTCTTAATGGTCTCGGAGACTGTTGCATCCTGGGGTAGGATGAGTGGAGTTTATCAGCTGACTAGATGTTTGGTTGTTCACTCCTGCGTGTTGATTGTTCAACGATTTGCGACCATCGTTCCCAAGGTCACGAACTTGCGATATTGAAATTTGTTAATGACCTACATTCCGTGTACCTACTATGCATTCATCACGTGACTGTCCATCGATTGGACCAAACTCCATAAAGTGCAGAGTAGGTTATACTATGCTATTTCAATAAGTATTTAAGTTCTGTGATAATAAAACAGCTGAATTAAAAAAAATTAGTTTTAAAAACAATTCTAGTTTTTGCATTTCTATTTTCCGTTGATTTCTCATAGTAAGCCTTAACAGTGCTGCGAATAAAGATTTTAATAAAAGTACAAATAATTTTATTAATAGATAAACTCTTATCTGGTTCTTCAGTAATAGATTACTTTCTATAAATAGTATTAATAAGTAATTATTTAGTATTCAGGCTCTAGCGGGAGTATCAATTCACTTGTGGGAGTAATTCTCTCCCATAACTTTATCCCGCTCAAGAATTTACACTTATTACAATGAATATAAAATAATTTATATAAAAGATTCTATAAATAGATTATCCCAAATGACGGTCAGGCATCAGCTCCCACTAATTAAAGTTTAGAATTAGCAATTACCCAACGAACTCCTCAGTAGTGGTATGTGACATATCCGTATGCGAGGAGAAGCGTTCTGCCTGTCAAATCAGCTGATCGCTGTTTATATATGACGTTCTTGTGTATTACGTTACTACGGATATATAAATATGTATTATTATAACAGTAACTTGATCCGAAGAGCCGTATCACGTCGAGTTGACAGGCGCGGATCATCAGATCTAACGAGACGCGAAGCGTCGAGTTTGATCTGATGATCCGCGCCTTTCAATGAGACGTGATACGGCTCTTCGGATCAAGTTACTGTTATAATGATAAATTTATTATATACCCCCTTCTAACTAACTTAATATAGCAGAATAAAACTTTAGAGATCAATTGTATAATATCTATCCATAAAACAAAGCAAAATAACAAGGGACTTTTTAACGCGCAAGAAAAATAACGCCATGTTTTTGCGTACTACGTCATCAGTTTCAGAGAATGGTGATATGGATTCAGAAAACCACAGTGTGGTGATCCGGAAAATCGGATCAAACTCTGTAAGATTAACAGTAACAAAAACAAGAAATTGATGGGTATATAATAAGACGTTTTACACACGCATCATTACCCGCGTATAATATTCGATCGGGTAAGGAAGCCATGTTGCCTATAGATCGCATGCACGGGTTAGGATGCAGTTTTCGACAGAAACGTGATAAAAGATGATTGTAGGTAATACACAAGTGCTACACAAGACTTCAGATAGGATTTATCTGCTCAATAATAGGTTTAAATGAATTTTGTTTGGTTTACACAGTATACATATGTTGCAAGTGCATCCCGTTCGAGGAATTTCGGGTTATAAACATTTCGATAGATATAGTTCTATCTCAAAATACAATACAGTAATCTTAAATAATAAAAATAAATGCAAATACTATATTTGCATGTTTCTTATCATTATTTTATGGATTTGTTGTTACAATAATATATTTATCCAATTATATAACAAACGAGAAAGAAGCTACGTTCGTAACATTAGTATCAAAAATATACAAACCATTGATACCTATATATATTTTTATACACACACACATTGTGTATGCTTATGCTGTTTAGTATTTACGACATAATGATAGGTTAATTTTGTTAACCATGTAATTCTAAGATCCCCATAATTTATCAAATAATGATTTTTACGAGGTTGTTGAATTCTCTGTATCATCAATTTATCTGTTAGCTGCCTATTCAGGTCTTAAAACCGATCGACTAAAAACATATTCTGTAGCATTGAACAAATGAGAGACGTTAACACTTCATGCAGATGATAGCAGAATATTGCTACCTAAATAAAATAGACGATCGAAAATCTTAAATTATCGTTCAAATTAGTCGTAAGATCAAATCTATTGTCTAAAGTCAGTACAAAATCTGAATGTGAAACAAGTCTAGTAGATTTTGCTGTAAATTTTATTTCAAATACACTAAGATACATAGATAAGAAATGTAAATTGAAGAGATTATGTTAGTTGAAAAACGTAGTTAATATATTTGAATATTGAGTTGAAGAACACTATAAAGCAATTTTTTTATTTCAAAATTCTTTTTAAAAAGCTATGTAACAACAACAACAAAAATATTGGAGCATCGTTTTAAGCATTGAATTCATATATTTGAATGTCCTCGGCCCTATAACACACCTGGCCGTGTCGACTAATTGAATACCGCGCGTTAGCGGTTTGATAATTTGTCGACACGGCAAGGTGTGTTATAAGGCCGAAGACATCCAAAAATATGAATGCAATGCTTATATTTACATTCTCTTATTTTCCTTCTTCATAATTGCTTATTTCGTTACTCTTGAATGTGAATTTATTGCCTTTAAAAACTGCCGTGGTTAATAGATGTAGGAGCCGATTGTGACGTCAAATGACGTTGCAAAGTTAAATAACGCAAACAAACATTGCGAGGAAAAAAGTGACAAATTAATTTTAAACACATATTAAGTTAATTTTTACGTTTTTTGTTCAAGTTTATAGTTTTTCATTAAATTGAAAAACATTTTACATTTTGGTTACCTACAGTATTGAAAATGAACATAGTTCCGACTGTGTATTCTAGCGCGCAGTGACAAGGTTTCGCGTGTGTTATTTAAGCATTGAATTCATATTTTGGGATGTCTTCGGTCCTATAACACACCTGGCCGTGCCGACAAATTGAACACCGCGCGTTAGCGCGGTATGATAATTTGTCGACACGGCCAGGTGTGTTATAGGACCGAAGACATCCCAATAAATGAATTCAATGCTTATATTTACATTTATCATAATTGTCTATTTCGTTCATGTTTAATGTGAATTTAACGCCCTTCGGTATTGGTGTGCTTAATAAACGTAATAGCCGTTCGTGACGTTGGAAAGTTGAATAACGCGAATAGACATTGCGAGGAAAAAAAATTGACAAATTAATTTTTAATGCACATTTTGTTGTATTTTATGTTAATTTTAAAAGGGTAGTTTTATTTAAAATAGAATTGAGTCCAAACAATGTACAATTTGGTGTCCCTAAATATTGAAAATGCATGTAGTTCCTCCTGTGTATTCTACCGCGCTGTAACAAGGTTTTGCGTGTGTTATAGAAATTTGAACGTCGTGGATTTCTAATGGATTTCATAAAGAAAATTACACTGAATGTAAATATAGAAATTTGAACGTCGTGGTTTCTTAAGAATTTCATAAGGAAAATTAAACTGAATGTAAATATTAGTAAATAGCGACATACATGTACCATCTCAGATCTTTGTATTAACTATACTTGTAGCTTAAATATTTGATAAGCTGTTAAATACATATATTGCAAGGTAGAACACCGAGAGTTCATAAAGGGTCAGCCTTAAAAATGTAAAGCATGGATATTTCTGATGAAACGTGAAAGAACCGGATTTTTGCTGGTTATTAATGCACTGCCTTTGCCTGAGGCAAGTCGTGTGAGATTTAATAAGATCCACAGCTTTTATCGTCTGGAAATAAGTTAATATTACTCTAAGGAATATTACTCCATGAAACTATCAGTCAATCATCCTTATGCAATGTGTTCAGAAAATGGTGGTTTGAAAATACGGGAAAATACAAGTTCATGACTTCACAATTAGCAATTAGGAGGTCATATTGGAAATATGATTTGAATGTTTTTATTGCATGGAATTTCAATAATTCGGAAAGGATGGTTTTTAATTTCTTATATTACTTAGATATTTTAGAAAAATACAGGACAAGGTTTGTATAGAAACCTTACCTTGTTCTTTCTCTTCCATATGTCTTTGGCTTTGTTTTTTTCTTCTCAAGTTCATATCCTACCACCTTCTGTCACGGTTGCTGATCCTAAGAGTGAGTAGATATTCAACTAAATAGGTGCCTGCATCTAGAATTCTCATTTTATTTTATTCAAAAAGTGTCAAGAACATTATAGTTATTTTAATTTCCGGGTGTTAATCTGTACGAATGGTTTACCCTGGAACTGTGTCCATTTATGCGTGCAGCCATAGTCATAGCCACCAAAAAAAAAATTTTTAATAATAAAAACTTGAATGAAATGCGTGTCCGTTTTCTTCTTATGTTAAATATTTGATATGGCATCCTTGTGAGCAAATTTTGTCTTTGATGATAGTCGTTCTACAATCGTTAATTAGGTAAACTTAGTTTGTTTGCTTGCTTTAAGTCCCTTGGAGATTTTGTTCAACTACTGAACACGCAACCTCCGATTATATCGGCTCATCCGTGGGACGGGTCATATAGTCTCACAGTAGGATGGGAACCCGCGACGAAAGGATCAACTCCCTACTTCTACTTCAGAGCAAACGTTTTAGCCACTGCGGTACGCAGGCGATGTTTTTAAGAAATATTTATCAAATGCGAACGACTGCTTGGTAATTTGTTTTAGAAAAAAGAAAACAAGGTATGACGGAAGCATTGATGAACAATCAAATTCGAATATCCTTTGGAAGAAAATTACAAGTTAATCATTTGATTACTACATTGTAACACAATATTTATAATTAACTGCAAGGGGAGAAACACGATTGAAAGCATTTTTTCAAAATCGGTCCCAGAAAAATATGAAAAATTAAGACAGGAAGAACTATTATTATTTTCTTTTTATGAAACCATTCCCTTTTTTCATGTTGAATCTTTTTTGTCGACCTTAGAAAAAAGTTAAATGCCTATAAAATAACGTTTGGGATATATATTCACATTTTGTTTTTTTTTCTAATCACAAATTTGTCTGCTTTAATATTTTCAACATTTTGAAAAACCCTACAATCTTTGATATAAAATACAAAAATAAGATACACCCTACGTTATACTTCTCAAATAATGGTATGCAGAACTTTTCACTATTTCGTAAGCTTTCAAAATTATTTCAAAACTAGGTTTAAATAAAACTTTTTGGCGAATTTGCTTTTGATATTAATTTGCTAATAAACTTGAGCAGTAACAGAAGAAGACTTATCTTATTTGTGAACAAGGTTTAATCAAACAAATGGAGATAAAGGACAGTATTCAAGATCAAAATTCCATAACACAAAAGCAAAAACTTAAACAAAATGAGCAGATCAAACACGAACCTCCAAGACAACAGACAAGGGATCAGGTGCCATCGAGGATTGAGCATCCCCTGCCTACCAGTCACACCCACCGTGTGCTCCTTGTCATGTTCGGGAAATAAAAACCGTCGTCAATTCAGTATATCAAAATGGACTATCAATTAGTAAGAAAAACGTCGGTCAGCATTTGACTCAATGATAAATTGTATCTGCGGACAAGGTCATTGTATCGACCATAGAACTTATGAAATGGTAATTTTAAACAAGAATGCTGATCTTCTTGTTTCATCAACTTGTTTGTCAATAATTTACCTTGTTTCAGAAAATGCTCGTACGTAGAGCATGCTCTTGCTTATCGAATCAACTGAAATATATAAACTCCGTATGCAAATGATGATGGTATATTTTTGCATAAGTAAGGGAAGTTGACGATTGTTAAAAGTTAAAAGTCATCACATTTATAACTATCGCTTTAAATTATAAAGGTAAAGATGTCTGCATTTTTAAGATTGATGGGGTCATCTGAGTGGCACAATGGTTAAGGGTATTGTTCTAGAGTCACGGAATTAGGGGTTGATCTTTACGGGGCGGGTTCGAATTCCACTGTTAAACGCAGAGGCGATTCTTTAGGGTAAGACCTATGTCTTATGTACCAGTAGGTGCTGGCACGATAAAGACCCTTCACTACTCAGTTGACCTAAGTGTCGATTATAGGTCTAGATTTGCATCCTCCATCAGCAAGTGGTGCCGTCTCAAGAAAGTAAGTGATTTTCAAAGGGTACATTAAACATTAACAATTAAAAAAATTAAACAATATTGCTGAGATTAGGACTAAAGCGTACTTTTTTCGTAAGTTATTATAATAGTTACTTTGCGTTAGTTTCTATCCCACCTCTATAAATCACATTTTATTTGATTTTAAATTATCCATATTCAGATTGATAAGTTAGATACAGGAAAACAAAAGCCTTCAAATTTCTAATCTTTATTTTGTTGCAATGTTATTAGAACAGGAATGTTTGGTGATATTATCCATATTAAACATAACGTGTCTTAACAATTGTTCTCTGAATGAATCTGTTAACAGTTGATTCACTTATAAAAATGCAAATAATTTTTAATAATGATCTTTCAATTTTTATCTATGAACCATTTTACATTTTCTGTTCGAATGATGGTGGATTAAAACCTAAAAATCAGCAATGAACTAAAGACAGTTTACCACAAATACTGATTACGGTATTAAACGATCACGTTATTAAATAAATACAGAAACATAAAAAAGGTACTATAAATCACAACAGTTGTTTAACACTCAACGTTTGTTGCTATACCATGGTTCAGAATATTCATTGTCAACTTCATGGTTTGCCACCCTTATTTCCTTTCTTGTTTTTCTTGTCCTTTTTCCCCTTTTTCCCCTGTTTGCCCTGTTTGGGTTTCTTGTCCTTTTTAGGTTTCTTGTCCTTTTTGGGTTTCTTGTCCTTCTTTTGATTTTTGTTTTTAGGTTTCTTGTCCTGCTTTGGCTTTTTCTGTTTCTTGTCTTTTTTTCCAGGTCTGGGTGTTGGTTTTGGTGTAACTCCTGGGGGTGGGGGCGGATTTAGCCCTGTTTCTCCTGCAATAGCTACTCCCCCATTCGATACCATACGTTTGTTTCTCACTGCTAAAATCAAATTAAGTATAAATCATCATTTATGAAGACGTCAGACAAATACATTAATAGATCTAATTGGGGTACTTATATTGATAATGCAGAAAAATTCATGAAAAAGGGCTATGGCATTGAATTATTAATAAATACCTCGGATGGCTCCATTATTTTCAGCATTCACCTGCTATATAAATGATAAAAAAAATTAACATTTCATGATTTTAAAAATCAATTACTTATAAATGATAGACGAAGTTTTAATATTAACAACATAAATAGTCGATGTCTTTACGTTATTCATACTACACCGTTGAGGTTTGAAATTAAATAAAGACTTCAGAACTATAATTCCAAAATATTGTTTAATTCAGTTATAAATTAAATGTAAGTAATACAATATCATATGTAACGTTGATAAAAATTTGGATTGGTACGTGATAAAATTTATTTAAAAGCCTTTTGGATTTAAATTATTACATCTGATCACATACTAAAATTGAATGCTAATCCGATAAAATTCTTTTTTTATAATTTAATTATTTAAAAAATACAATAAATATAATTTATTTACCTGAGGTGAAAATGCCGTTAGGAGGACGCTACACAGCACGAGGAGTGCTGGAATTGTCAGTTGCATCTCCTGAGAAGGGTTTAGGTGTTATGAGGAACAGCACGCTATGTCCTAGGATTTATAGCGAGGTTAATTATATAAAAATACTTCAAATTTTACATTCTTGATTCTCACTGAAAGGCTTTCGTATGAAGGGGGCGGTGTTAGTACCTCTCTCTTCAATAGGTTTGAGTTAAAACTGAATTAATAAGGCAGATGCGAGTTCTCACTTAACATAATATTTTAATTAATGTCACAAAAAGGTTTGATGGTATACAAGTAGAATTCCATAAAATTTTCCTTTTTGTCTTAAATTAAGCCATTCTGGCAGATGGCTATAAAACTCTGACAAATGAATGTCATATATGGTGCGATGAACATGGAGTTTGTTTTTATTTAAAATGATTTATATGACAAATATTCGCACGACTATATCTCGTCCTTCCATGCATGACAAAATGTAAAATTTTAAGAACAAAAAATTCTGATACAAAAACAACAACAATAAACAATATCAAGCAAATGTTTTGTAACGTAAACGTAAAATAGAATAGTTTAAACATTTAATAAAACATTTTCTAATATTTTTACATGAATGTATTGTAGCACGTATTACTTAAAAAAAACCATTTATTTGATTCTTTATTTTGTCTTCTCAAACTGATTTAGCTATCTACTTAAACTGAAAATTTGAGAATACATTTTGAAATCAATTAACTTTAAATTAAACAACTCCCTCAATTTGAATGAATAAAGATAATTATTAGCTTTTGGAATGATAATTTTCATAATTAGACCTTTATTTAGGTTAAATTCATGAAAAATGTCATGAAGGAAATATGCAAAAATTAAAACCAGGGATGATCACTGCTCTGTGACCCTTTTTGTACCTTTTCTTCAGAGGTCTTTGTTCGCTGTACTCACAACTTGTATTGTTTAATTTGAATTTGTGGATATTTTCTATTCGTTATTTTCACAAATGGCAGACAAGTAAATAAAATTCCCAAACCTGATATTTAAAAAAAAACACCGGAAAACCACACAAACATAAAATTAAAAAAATCATTGAAAAATGTGATAACAACAAATCTGTGACTGTAAACTTGAAATTTGCAATATTGAATTTACTTTCCTTATTCAATTGCAAGTTTTCGATTTCAGATTTGTTGTCACGACAAATCTCAATGAATTTTTTTTTATGTATGTTTATGGGATTACCAGCATTTGGAAAGTCAATCATAAATCCAAGTAACAACTAGTTGTTTTGGAAACATGATCATTAACACTTCCTCATAACTTTGGCTTTAAACCCTTGAAATATCAATTTATATGGCAGTATACATGCAAAACCTGTAAGATTGAAATATTATCGCATGCATGATATTTTCTTATGTGTTAGATACAATGAGTGTATGCAATTAATAATGGAATATGTAGATAGAAAAGTCGAAGTCATTCCATTCTTCTTATAGTTTAGTTTTTTACTTTGTCATCAGTGTCTACATTGTAGGAATCATTTTTAAAGATATAATTATCTTGATGACCACTTACAAGAAACTGAAGTTTTTGAGGCTAATTTTTTAAGGCTAAGGCAGTTCTCTTTTATATCGAGTAATCTCTTTTTCAATTCATCAAACCGATTTCTTCATTTAAAATGCGATGTGTTTTTTTACCAACAGATATTTTGTCTTTCCATCATCTTATAATCAGTGAAAACACGTTCAACTAGACTTAATTCACTTAAATTTAAATCAAATCATTACCATTGTAACAAATACAATATCAAACAATCCCATTTAAACCATTGTGATATGCATCCCTGTATAAAACGCCTCATGTATTACGGGTACATGAATGGGTAATTCCTATCGGTCATTCAAAAATTTACTGACCAATTCATCCATGCACTTTAGGAGTTCAATTGTTTTAATTATAAAAGGCAATTAGAAATGTGCCAGGTTATCCGAGCCTCCCTTATTCTAACATGTGTACTGCAGGAAAGTAAAAGACACGAGATGGTTGGCGTTTACTGACAGGATCAACCATAGCGTGTATATTAATTGACAAGAATTAATTAAATTAAGAAGCTACAAACCAGCTTCAACTGGTTTATAATAAAAAAAAATTAAGAGACAAATACTCTTCTGTCAAAACGCCACATTAAAACACCAAAATATGCATGACATATGCTAATTTGAGCAATGTGTGCTTCTATATATATTTGGAGGGAAATGAATTTCTTCTCTCAGGTAATTTTTTCTCTCTATCTCAAATTTTTTAAGATAAAGAAGCTATGAAATTGTGCATTTTTATAAAATTGTAATCTTTGAAGACAGTTGAATATAAGATAAACCTTGATTTATTTTATATGGTTTATAAGGAGAAGATAACAACCGATGGTATTCCCTTAAAAAATTACAAATTGAACAGATACAGCAAAGATTTATGAAAACAGAAGTAAGATCAGGTACCACGAAAGAGAAAGCATTCTCTGCCACATCTGCTGTATCCCACTTTTCATGATCAGATAAAAGGAAAAAATAAAGAAGTCAGTAAAATTCACTATTTTCTACAAGCATAAAAATCTTTTCTTTTTTAAAAAAAAAACTTCCGTTGAAAGAGATATGAACTGCAAGAAAATCATCATGGGACAAAGTATAAGATTAAATCAAACACTAACGAAGTAAGGTCGCAGATATGGGTTTGTTGATGTATAAAAGTATGGGATACTGATCAATGTGTAATCACGCGGAAATAAAAATAAATCAGTAAGATATATAAACTATTTCGTTTTAGCAATATTAGATTTGCAAATACTTTAGGAATTCAGAGTTAGAAACTCTTTCCATTATAAATGACGGAATCAAGAAAACAAAGTACAGTCAAATTATTTCAGTTACTATTATCTCATAAATTACGTGAAATTGTCTTATTAATATAAAAAGGGTTCATTTTTTATTATTTCAGAATGCATTTTATTTATACATGGCTTTTTATATATCTTTTCTTCTCACTTGTTATCTTGAAACGTTTTTAAAAAAGGAAACAAAAATATCTTCCTGTTTTACAGAACAATGTACAATTTGCTAAACGAAAGATAAAATTCTTATTGTCAAAATTTGAAATTTGTTGTACAAGCAAAACTTGAGAGATATGTTTGGAATATTCATTTTTCCTAAATGGATTCATGTCAAATTTTAAGGACGTTTCACTACTGAAATTGTCTTCGTTAACCTAAGAAATTCTTTGAATTGCATTTTACACCAACTGGAGAGAAATTTAAAAATTGCCATTTTTACTTTTTAACAAAATCGTTTTTATTGGTTTTCTGAGATTTGTGAAGATACTGAAACATTTGGTGACATCTCCAGTAGGAAATTGTCTTGCCAAATGTAACTATCAAGACAGAAATGGAAGGTCTGTATTGTGAAAAGCAATTGATATACTGTATATTGATTTATTTGAGCGTCAACTTTTTTCAAGACTGCCAAGTTTTTTTTATTCATGTATCTATTTGAATGTATTTTCATGCGCATTTTTTTTTTATAAAATGCTTGATTTATTTTGTTTTTCTTGTATATATGAATATCCATGTTTAAACACGTTAAACATATTTTGGTTTACATATAGGCGTGCGTTTGCGGTCGCCCATCCCCCCCCCCCGGGTCAGTCGAATAGTATTTTTTGTTTTACACTTGTCATTCTTGTTTATTTTTATATTATATACCGGGTATTTAATACAAACGGTATATAACATCACTTACAGTACACTGAACAAGAACATGTTATTACAAAAAATTGAATAATAGTTTTAACTTTGACGCATGCGAGGTACATTGTTGAATTTATTTTATTCAGAGTAGAAATGTTAGAAAGCAAAACACCTTCACAAGTATCGTCATTCCGAACTAAGAGATGCGTACAGAGTTTAGCAAATCGAGCAAACTCGTGTTATGTACACAGTTTTTTGGTAAACAGGGCTCGAGTTCTGTTATTGTTTATTGTTTATATTTAGAATTCACCGGGTGCGTTCAATCGTCACAGTCTGCTTACCACAACTGCACGGACTGACAATATATTGTGTGTTTGTTTTGCTTTCGAACGTGTCTACTCTGAATTTTCTGGATTATAGTAATAATATTTTTCATTTATACAAAACGAGATTGCCACTTTTCCTAAGGATTAAGAATAAAATTAAATTTGTGAGAGTGCAAGGATATGTCAATCAAACCCGCCGAAAAATGTGAAATTTCAATATTTTGTAAACGAAATAAGATTTTTAATTAATTTCTGTGTGAAATGCTATTAAAATATATAAGTCGTAATATTATAGAGAAAATCATAACTTCAAATTTGTGTCCAAGTACCTTTAAAATCTAATTTTCGAGTACTTCAAAGCCATGATTAGTGTTATTAATATGGAAGCAACCTCAGGTAGTGTAGATTCAAGTTTGTTCAAATTATGACCCCCTCGGGGTTGAAATTCAAGCACACCCCCCACAGCACCCCCAACCTCGGTAAACTTTCAGTTCTGATCTGATATGTGCTTTTTCCTAGCCGATGTGCTCAGGTGAGCGCTGTGGCCCCTGGGCCTCTTGTTTGTGTTTGGAAATTATTTGATATTTTGCGATTCAAATCTAGAAATGTACATAACCCAACCTACAATGGACAAATACACATTATGACAACTACATGTTTCCATCATGTTAATATATGTAGCTCTGAGCTTAAAAGGGGGGGGAGGTTGCATCTTAAGGGATTTTTAGAAGAGGGGGTATTTTAACATTTGAGATTGAATAAACATCAATTAGCAAGAGATATATATCCCCAGTAGAAAATTTTACAGAAAAAAAATATAAAAAAATATCTCCTCACTTAATTTTCCGCAAGAAAGACTTTTTATTTAAACATTTGTTATTTATCATAGCCTTTTTATATGGGTTGCTTATTTGTTTATATAATAATGAATACTTTAATATAAGTAATAATGTCTAATTATAAATATTTTACAAATATTTTACAAAAATTTTTGAAATATCATTAGATAGAATATTTCATGCAATATCATATGAATATTACAATCAAAATGATATTGACTGTATTCGAAGAAAAGTAGATATTAAAATAATAGTTCAAAATGCTCATAAGATCTTACAGAAGATAATAAACAAAAGCCCAACAACGAAAACAAAACAATTCAACAAATGAAAAAGTAATTTTAAAAAAGGATGCACGTGCACTGCTTTAATCAAATTGAGTTTTACATAATACCACTACAATAAAATTAATTTTAATAATAAGTTAGAGCACTGTTTTGTTACAAATGAATAATTTTACATTATATAAAGTTAATGAACCTAAAGTCATATTAGACTTGTTCTAGACAAGTTTTTTTTATGACTGATTACATAATTATTAAATTATACACAGAACAGCACATTTAAAGTCATTAAAAACATATGTTATGTAAATTATTGTCTATATAGCGCAACAAAGGTAACAAACGCAAGAGCTGGAGGTATTTGGATTTCTCTTCATGATAGTCAATTCTTTATATCAATTAAATCAGTTATGTACGTCAATAAACTGCACAGATACGTCTACTTGGCGTACTGTCGAAGAAGGATGTGTATCAACCAGGCGCAGGAGAAGAACCGTTTACTCCAACTGTACCTGTTGTCTTTACACCCTGCTTTTGATGGATGTCTAGCTGTTTAATTTGTTGGATTAGGCTTGTTTCCCCTTCTTCGTCTTCTTTTTCCCTTGCGGTTTTTTTCTTCCCATGTCTGATTTCTTCGGTCCTTGACCGGATTTTGCCCTCTTTTCCTTTTTGGGCCCGCCTCTTTGTTTGTTGGTCTTGTTCTTTCTTTTGGAGTTTGATGTTGGTTTTGGTGTCGTCACACGAGTGGCTGGGTCTGGGGGTAAAAGTGGTCCTAAATTACCTTCCTCAGGAGGGTCCTCATTGATCATACGCTTCTGTCTCAAGGCTTTAAGTACAAAAAATAAATAAATTCAATGATAATATTATATATGTACGCTTTCATAAAATATAATAATGTACTGCATTTATGAAATGTGTAAAGTTAAGGTTAAGATTTTTTGCCTTTTTCTTTTCGTTTTCAATTACAAAATACTGAATGACTTAAAAAGACAAGAATGAAGTGTTAAAAAATAGTTAAAATCTACCTCTAGTTTCTCTTATATTAGAATCTACATCAGTCTGTGTGGAAAAAAAAAGATGCAAATGATTATTTTTAACATTCTATTTTTGCAATATACAAGATGCAAAGAACAAATGATATCACATAAAGATACAATCTTGTCACAAATCATGTTTTCCTTTCATATTATCTGTATAAAGTAAATGAATATTAAAATAATGCCTGATTATTCAAACCCACTTTAAAATTCTTCTTATTTACAAATTATTTCTAGAAAGTGTAGTTCTTCTTTTTATTAAATCAAATTAATTTTTTTTCAAATTCGACCAAATTTTCAAAAGCTGTTTAAAAAAAACAACTCTTAAAATTCTGATAAAAGCACAATATCTAAACTTTTTTTCAATACTTAAAATTGCACATAAATTCATCAGAGGAAAATAATCAATATCAATTGTCTTTTACCTGTTTTAAAAGTTCTGTGTGGATCTGTGAAAATGTATAAGAATCTACGAGGAGGCAGCAACACAGAACAAGCAGTAGAGGCGTCGCCCGCATCTCTCGAGGTTGTAGTTGATAATGATAACCTTAGGTGTCATATTTATAAGGAACTTAATTATGTACACAGTTTTGTCCAAAACTGTCCATCACTGACAGAGCTATCCCAGACTGGGAGGAACTTCTTGACAAGGTCAAGAACAACTCAGGTGAGGAAATTAACATAAGTCAAAAAGTACTGGAAAACCAGTTGGAACTAGTTGCAACAAGATTTTTATCATATGAAAGTGGTATGAAAATTTTATTTAAGAAAGCTTAAAGTGATAAAATTTTGAAGATGTTAAAAGAAGATAATATTTAGATTAAAAATACAAAGTCTTTTACATAAAGGATTAAATCTTAGACAGTAAAACAATTCAGGGCGCCCTGTCTTTTTTTCAAGACAAAGAAAAAGGAAAAAAGCATCATCAATAGATAAAGCAAAGAAAAACAGATAAATGTCACTTTTACTTATCTATTTTATCAAATATATCATTCCGCATGCATGTCTCATTAAAAGTCATCATTTTATAATTTCAATGATGGATACAATGACCTTGTAATTAAGGTATTCAATGTATAATGAGGGATTTTGAACAACTTTGAATAATTTTTAACTAGTTAAAAAAGCATTTTTAGATAACGATAAAAGTGAAATGAACCCAATTTACAAGACTGATTACATGTAAGGAGACGGTCATTTTGCACGTTAAAGGTTTTTGAAGAATTATCTGCCCTTGATGAAAAAAAAAATAATTTCTCACGATTTCTGCGATTTATTTTACTTCATAGTTTAATTAAGAGGGAGCTTAGGTATATTGTCACCAAGAGATTTGTTTGAAATTCAAATTCTTTTTACAATATCTCAAAAAAAACATGTGCCGCCCAGAGACTTCAATGTAAAATTCAAAGTGCAAATAATTGGACAATAATCAACATTTTGTAAATCCCTTTGGCGGAATATTTTTATTTGATAACATCTTCAATATGCTACCATGATTTAAGATATCAGAAAATTCACTTATTAGGTACAAAATATAGTCCTTATACATTGAATACCTTAAATACAATCTCTCATCAAGTCAAATGCTGACTCGCTTTTTATACTCATCGTTAGGCCATTATTTACACACTGAAATCTCGACGAATTTTGTTATTTACCGATCATGACAAGGAGTACACGACGGGTGTGACCGGTCGGCAGAGGATGCTCATTCCTATATGGCACCTGATCTCACATCTGATGTTTCAGAGGTCCGTGTTTGATATGCTCCCAATTTGTATTGTTTAAATGGATTTTTGAGCTCGAACTCTGCTCATAATATTTATATATGTCATCCTATAACAGCTGTATAACACAAATCGTAAACAGAAGAATAATGATCAAACCTCTTACAGCATAAGAGGCAGGATCTGGCCTAGGGACCATAAAACTTAGATGAGCTCACTTTTGATCTCAGTCTCACTTTTTCTAAAGGAATATATAGTGGAAAAGTGAGATTGAGATCAAAAGTGAGCTCGTCTAAGTTTTATGGCCCCCAGGCCAGGTGCCAGGGAGGAATAAACATCCATATTAATGGGCCAGATTTGAGTTCCATGCATATTTATTGACAGGACAGTTGTCCATGATTTTAAAAAGCTTTTCTTTATTTTTGTCACGAAAAATGTTTGCTTTGTATGAAAACTGCACATTTGATAGTATTGATTTTGTAACAAAATTGTGATTTGAATTGTTTTCAAAGTTTATATATAACTTAAAGAACATTTCATCTGCGCCGCTTTAGGAATATATTCACAGCTCTTCAATTTTTTGCGGTGTAAATTTAAGAGATTTGTTGGAATATTTACTGGACCTTGCAGTGTATCTTTGGTTGCAAGGATCTTATGAAGTTATGTTATAAACATTTAGTATAGGCATGGTAAACTAACAGATATTGAATTTATACATGTGATTCATTTGTAATAATGTACAAAGCAAATTATGTCAAATAAATATTTTTCATGTGTCAGTTGGAGCATAACAATTTGCTAAGAAAATCGTTCTGATTCTTAATTTTCTTTATTACTTCGATTCTACATAGAAGTGAAGGATTCGTAATTTGCATTTTGCTCTTTAAACGTCCAATACGTAAAATTAATATACTTATAAAACTCATTTTTCTGACAAATGTGGAGGTCTTCCTCTCCATAGTTAGCCCATCATCTGGAATACTCCTCAATGAAATATGTGGAGATAAGGAACAGTAGCCCAACTCAAAAGTCCATTAAACTTTACGAATTAGGAGCGCGGACCAAATACGGACCTTCAAAACATCAGAGGTTGTATCAGGTATCATAGAGAAGTGAGCCTCCCCTGCCGAGTGGTCAAACCCGCCTCAACAACTGACATATATGACAGGTTATGTTAAGTCATGCAAGACTATAGTTTAAAGTAGTATTTGTTTCAGATGAACTATATCAGTCTGTATATAGAACGAACAAACTAATTACATTGTATATTTAATTAAACTAATAAGAAGGTAAATCATAATTTTTAGAGCATGTATCGTTTTTCAAATGAACGAAGTGTATGAATTACATTAATATATATACATTAAAAATAAAAAATTAACCTTTTCGAAATCCATCGCGGAAATACATGTATCATTATAATTCATACATGTTAAATTAAGTTATTTTTCTAAATAATTTTCTTTAGACGACCAGCAGGGTGCTTTTACCTATTTATATTGCTTGCATTTCCAAACTCTTTACTCAGATATCAATTGTAGTGACTTTTGATTTTTGGCGCATCGTGTGTAATTATTGCTTTTTTGGAGAAAAGTAATTGTGATCTGTTTTTTGGGGAAATCAATACTTAATCGACCACAAGGGAACATTCCTCAAAGGAAGCCCATTAATATGCTTGGCGACACACTTTTTATATGTCAAAGTGGACAGTCCAGACAGATTAGTAATTATCAATCAAAGCCGATTCTAATAAGTCATATTCACAGGTAAGTTAACTATCTTATTCTGCATAACCCGTATACTCTGATTGATTTTAATTTTAACATTAGTAAACAATAACAAGGAAACAATTGAATTCAGTCCGTCTTTTTGAATTTCTAAAACTTTTAATTAAAATTTTCGATTTAGTCTCAAAGATGCGACAAGTTCTATTTTTGGTTTTCCTCTTCCTACATATCGATGCAGTGAACATGTTACAAATCGAGAAGGTAAATTAGAACCGTGACCTTTTAAAAGAAAAAAATGTAAAGTAATTTTCATTGAACATTTTTAAAACTATTTTTCTTCATAAATATAGTAAAAATGTAGTCACCTCTCATTCTTTTCTGTCTATTAATATAAAGTTTATTTGAAAAGATCTACGTTCTGAACATTTCATAAAAATCTTGTTATAATTCAGATAGATAAAGTCGACACTGGAACACCAGAACCTGCGAATTTATATTATCAGAATGATGGCCAAAAATTTTCAAAACTTAGTGGAGTAATTCAAGAGATATTAAGGACTAAGAAAGCAACGGAGGTACGTATATAACGAATTTCTACTCAGCAATGTCATAACAAAAGTTTGTTAATTGTCTTTTTATGTTCGTGGTCAAGGAAAAAATGTATTCACCAACCAAGTTAATAAGGTAATATTACAAGGTATACAAACGGATCATAACACAATAATGTTTGTATTTTTGTCACCTGTTTTATGTGTGAGAGATGATTAGAGTTCAGAAATGAGGCGACTTAGTTAAACGCATGATTACACATTGCTAAGTACAGGAAAGTTAGGATTCCCTTGAAATATACATGTACGTATATAAGAGAAAAATATATCTTCTCAACCTTTTCTTGAAAAAGAGATTAACATTGATCCAGCCTAAGTAAATCAAAGTATTTCTTGCAAAATTAATAATATTATTTTCTTACTTTGTTCTGGAAACTCAATCACCTCATTATAAAAATGTAGTTTGCTTAAGAGCATTTAAAGTATATTCCTACCATTATGTCAATCCTTGTTAAATAGCAACAGTGTGCGAAATTAACGGTGGACCGGTAGACAATGTCTATAGAAAATCTAGTCGGTCTAGACTAATCGAAATATTAATAGACCGACTTGTCTATAGGAATTCTGAGTAAGAAACTGGTTCCCTGCTTGTCTCTAATAAACAAACCACAAAAAGGAGGACCAGTTTAAATAAAACGTCTGTATAACACTGATGTATTCTGTTCACCCCTTAGTTATAATAGTTTGTTCCACGGTGTATGCAGAAATAATTCGAATCGGAATATTTTATTTTTAACATGAGGGGAGGTAATAACAAGGAAACATTTGAATTCAGTCCGTCTTTTTGAATTTCTAAAACTTTTAATTAAAATTTTCGATTTAGTCTCAAAGATGCGACAAGTTCTATTTTTGGGTTTCCTCTTCCTACATATCGATGCAGTGAACATGTTACAAATCGAGAAGGTAAATTAGAACCGTGACCTTTTAAAAGAAAAAAAATGTCAAGTAATTTTCATTGAACATTTTTAAAACTATTTTTCTTCATAAATATAGTAAAAATGTAGTCACCTCTTATTCTTTTCTGCCTAATAATATAAAGTTTATTTGAAAAGATCTACGTTCTGAACATTTCATAAAAATCTTGTTATAATTCAGATAGATAAAGTCGACATTGGAACACCAGAACCTGCGAATTTATATTATCAGAATGATGGCAAAAAATTTTCAAAACTTAGTGGTGTAATTCAAGAGATATTAAGGACTAAGAAAGCAGCGGAGGTACGTATATAACGAATTTCTACTTAGCAATGTCATAACAAAAGTTTGTTAATTGTCTTTTTATGTTCGTGGTCAAGGAAAAAATGTATTCACCAACCAAGTTAATAAGGTAATATTACAAGGTAGACAAACGGATCATAACACAATAATGTTTGTATTTTTGTCACCTGTTTTATGTGTGAGAGATGATTAGAGTTCTGAAAAGAGGCGACTTAAACGAATGATTACACATTGCTAAGTACAGGAAAGTTAGGATTCTCTTGAAATGTACATGTACGTCTATAAGAGAAAAATATATCTTCTCGACCTTTTCTTGAAAAAGAGATAAACATTGATACAGCCTAAGTAAATCAAAGTATTTCTTGCAAAATTAATATTATTATTTTCTTACTTTGTTCTGGAAACTCAATCACCTCATTATAAAAAATGTAGTTTGCTTAAGTGCATGTAAAGTATATTCCTACCATTATGTCAATCCTTGTTAAATAGCAACACTCGTTTATTATAGTTAAAAACAAATACCGATATAGACCTGTCTAAAATGAATATACGAGAAAATGAAAAGGGTGGGTATAAGGGATAGATCTCAAACAAAGTCTTTAAACAAATTAAATATGCGAAGAAGGCATAATCACGAACCCCGGAAACTCCAGATGTAGGATCGGGTAACCATGGGAAGTAAGCGTTTTCTGTCGCTTGGTCACCAAATTTTAGGCCTAAATTAATTTGAAATAAGTCAGACACAGTAAGACATGATGTACCATTTTTTTGTCAATTGTAACGAGCATAGAATTTACGAAATGTCGACTATAAATGAGCTTTTGATTTTTAAAACCCCGTAATATCAACTAATCTGGTCATAGCCTGCCAGGATTATATGATCTACTCAGAGTATATTTTTGAGTATCAAATAAGTTGGAAGGTGTACATGTTTTTATTACATTTTTACCCGTGAAATACTGTAATTTATTTACTGAATAAAAATGATATCCTGTCACACTGTGAAAGGATATCAAAATGATATCCTGTCACAGTGTGATGAATATCAGAAGTGCGGGAAAACTCTCGATTTTCCTATCCATAACGAAGATTACTGTAAAAAAAATCTTCCTTGACCTAATATAAGATAGATGAAAATAAATAAATCACTCTGACAGCGAATAAAATGGTTAAAATTACCAAAAATATGTTGCTAAATCCATGTTTAAATTCAGTGTTTTCACCTCATATAGCTATGAAGTCTCAACCGCTCAACTATGACGTCACGAGCCTATGACTGTATAACAAAAAGACAGAGGCAAAGGAAAAATCAAACAATTTTATTTAAAAAATGTAATAAACATAAAATTCAATGTTTTGTAGTTGAATATGGAATTCATTACACTCGTGAGACAGGATTTTTGATATTTTCACTCGTGCTTCGCACTCGTGAAAATATCAAAAATCCTGTCCCACTCGTGAAATAAATTCCATATTCAACTACAAAACATTGAATATCCTCTATTAATTCATTAAATTTTAAAAAAAAATTCTTAAATACAATTATTTATTCGTTATTAGTACTTTAAAATACCGTAAATATAATCAGGAAAAAAATTGTGGTGGAATAATCCTTTATGCACTTTTTCATGCACTCTTAATGATCAACAGCACTGCGCTATATAAATTTATAAAAGAAAATACTTTGTAAGATGATAGATGGAAGAAGCATTGACGAAAAATAAATAACCTTTATAAGCAACAATAAAATGTTAAGGTAATGGATAAAGATCAAGCTCAAAAGTTCAAATAAACAATATAAATTTTTTGAAAAACCAACGAAAAATTTGATCTGTTTCAGACAAGAAGAATTCATTTTTCGATAAAAATTAAAACAAAAAAACATGCATGGACAATTAATGTAATTTAATTGAAAAATGCATAATTCCGATTTGTTGAAAAAGCTATGGCACTAATAGTCGGAAATACTTTTCGCTTAGGTAAATAACATGTAAAAACAATTAATATTATTTTTCTTAAATTATCCCAGAAACATTTCAGAAACATATACGAAGGCAGACTGCCGTGTAAACTTTTCTTGGATAATTTGAGAAAAATAATTTTCATCCACCCCACCAGAACTTCAATATCAAACGTAATATAACGATTTTAAATAGTATTAGTACGCAAAGATTTCTTTTGTAGGTCTCAATTTTTTGGATAACAATTTTCTTTTCAGGTTTTCAGAAACAATGTTACGTCCCTGTTTTTTATAAAGTCAAGTCCAACCATCATTAAACTTCTGCATAAGATGTGTTTTCAAATCATTTCCTTCTGACAATCAAAAAGTAAAATCCTTCTTAACACTCAAGTGTTATGTAGTTATCTTCACCTTATCAAGTTGTGAACTTTGCTGCAGGAAAGGGTGACATTTTGAATTATCTTAGACCTCATACATTCACATGCCATATTATTTTCTACATCATTTTACAACTTTTAGTTCGATTATAATATTTCTATATACTCTTCAAAAATGCAGAAATCATACCTGGAAAAGAAATATCTTTTGTCCTATCCTTATAATGCACGGAATACATTGGATTCGAGAAAAAGTTAACTTGCGATACTGAATGAAAATAACAAATATTTCATAACTTCTTCACAAATCGTAAACAGGGCGGAATAACAGAGACTCTTTAAAAACAAATCTAAGAGGATCAGGTGCCTGGCAAGAGTATGCATTCCCTGTCGATCGGTCACATCCGCTTACTCTGTATATATATCAGATTAATGGAGTATCCTGTTTGGTAAATATCAAAATACGACCTTAGATACTAACACCTATGCTATCATCGGGGTGTATGTCATGTTTATTTCGGATTCGTGGCAGTAACGTGACATGACATGAACGTAATTAAAAGTACAAAAAAGATCGTTATTTTTTTAAGACGATTCATACCTATTGTGAGGCCATTGTTTCAATACCAAATTTGACCACGGACTTCGTTTATTTGATCAAACCAGGGGGTTAACAGCAGACATGACAAATAGACAGGGAATACACTTTTCCTTCAAGAGTGATCTGTACGAGTTTTAATATCGGTAATCATATTTGTAATTTTTGAACTTAATTTTTATTACCAGAATCTGTGGGAAGAACATAACATGGGTGTCAACGATTACCTTTTATGTACTCTTTACACATCAATTGGGTAGTGACAAATATCCGCACGAGAAAAGTACATTTGTAATACAAAGTTACCATTTCCTGCAGCAAAGTACACAGGTGGACAAGGTAAAGTTTACTACATAATACAAGAGTGTTAATAAAGAGATCACTCCTTAGTCCTAGATTGTCAGAAGCAAATGATTTGAAAACAGGTCTTATGCAGGAGCCAATAATAAAATCATTAGCTCATTCCACAAAGTCGAAGTGAATTTTGTGCTTAGAAATAACCTCGGAGTTTTAATTTGTTTTAGTAGCATGTCTAATGCAAATTAAAGCGATTATACACCGCAACTTAACTTGCAGTATTGATGCATCGAATCGCTTCCTAAAGATGCACTATCTAACCTATCTACTGGATGAAATAAGAACAATATGGAAGCAGAGCAAACACAGACCTCTAGAAAATTACTGGATGTGGGATCGGATGCCATTTAGGAGTAGGCATCCCATGCCGATCCGACCCAAATACCGTGTGCTCATGGTCATAATGGGGGAAAAGAAAAAAAATCCGTAGACAAAATAGCCCCAAAACAAAGTATGAAAAACATATATCAGCATTAAACTTTTAATGATAGATCGTCTTTGCTGACAATGTCATTGAATCGACCAAGGAACTGGCAAAATTACTTTTAACGAGACTGTTATTTTTGTTTGACAATAGCTTGTCCCAATTTAGAAATTGTTTGTACATATAGTAGAACATGCTCTTGCGTATCAAATGAACTGATAAACAGAAACCCTACATGTGGGTGATAGGATATGTCGCTACATAATACTAAAGGGAAGGTGGCGCTACTAGAGTTGAAGCAATCACGTTTATCACAAGATATCACTTATAGGTGATCTATCGCAGGTATTTCAAATTTTGAAGATCGACTCCTTACATGCAACACGGATTTTTCGTGCAATGAGTGAAATTATATATACTCATTTTTACGGAGTGGTTATCGGAGGCCTGTTCAACATAGCGAACGTTCGTGATCGCTTTCCAAATTCCCTTATACCTCAGATAGAATTGTTCGCGAGAGCTCGCCTCGGGTAATTATTAAAAAGTTTGTATTGATGGGTGTCTTTTTTATCATTCTTTCCAGATTCCATTGAAGATATGTCCGTTTGTCAACGTTGCTCATTCAAAGGTACCGACCAAATATAAATATATAAACAAGCTGATGATGAAGTCGTATTCATAGAGAAGAGAGCGTTCATTTCAGAAATATTTCATAGAGAAATCTTTTAAAACTACTTTCATGGAATATGTTAATCTAATTTAGAACCTATAAAGTTAATCTACAGCTAAGTATGTAAGAATACAAGATATTATTATAATTTTGAAAAGTTTCTGATTATCTTTCCTCATTTCAGTTTCTACTGAAGAGCACCTGTTTTGAAATTTTGAAAGCCTTCAAAAACAATTCATTCCAAAAGGCGTCACTTGGGGATAATTGTCTGTTCACCAGAATTTTGCATAGTCCCGAGTGCTTGCGAGGTAAGGAGCAAAATCAGACGGAATCTAATTACACCTACTGATAGATTCTTTTTCACTTTGCATGACCCTGAATCATTTAATTTTATGCAGGTACTAAAAACATCAGCAAATTTTTTCCAGATTCCATTGAAGATATGTCCGTTTGTCAACGTTGCTCATTCAAAGGTACCGACCAAATATAAATATATAAACAAGTTGATGATGAAGTATTCATAGAGAAGAGAGCATTCATTTCAGGAATATTTCATAAACAAATCATTTAAAACTACTTTCATGGAATATGTTAATCTAATTTAGAATTTTAAAGTCAATCTACAGCTAAGTAAGTACATGTAAGAATACAAGATATTGTTATAATTTGAAAAGTTTATGATTATCTTTCCTCATTTCAGTTTCTACTGAAGAGCACCTGTTTTGAAATTTTGAAAGCCTTCAAAAACAATTCATTCCAAAAGGCGTCACTTGGGGATAATTGTCTGTTCACCAGAACTTTGCATAGTCCCGAGTGCTTGCGAGGTAAGGAGCAAAATCAGAAAGAATCTAACTACACCTCCTGATAGATTCTTTTTGACTTTGCATGACCCTGAATCATTTAATTTTATGCAGGTACTAAAAACATCAGCAGTCTCGTTTAAAGTCATCATTTCGTAATTTCTATGGTTTATACAATGACCTTGTCAGCAAATACAATTTATCATCGAGTCAAATGCTGACTGACGTTTTTCATTTTGATTGTTAGTCCATTATTTATGTATACACTGAATTGACGACGGATTTTTTCCGTTATTTCCCGATCATGAAAGAAACAGGTCATGCTCACTTCTTTATGGCACCTGATCCCACATCTGATGTTTTGGAGGTCTTTGTTTACTCTGCTCCTATTTTGTATTGTTTTATGGACTTTTGATCTTGAATACTGTTCGTATCTCGTAATGTTTCATTAATGATAGCACGAATATTAAATTCTATCTTGTATCTTTTAATATGTTTAATAATTACATTATACTTTTGGCTGAGAGGATGAGAAAATTTAACTAGAATAAATGAATATTGCATATTTCGACATTTGAAACCAATATATTACTCTTTCATTTAAAAGATTTGCAAATATCCTCAAGAAGAAAACGGGACGTTACAAATGTGCTAAATTACGTCCAAAATTTCATGAAGTTCATCAGTCGTGCCAGACCTGCTGCAACACTTAACAAGAGGCCCGCCAGAATTAACATCAATAGTTCCCAAGACTACGCCGCTACCGATTTCACGTCACACATACGCCCACATCTCCAACGGTTGATGGGAAAATTCCGGGGAATCAAGAGAGGGGGCGCTCGCATCGGGAATAACGCTCAAGTGGCCATTTCCAACATACAGGACAGTCTCGGGAAAACTGTATCGGACATTGATGGGACTATTGGAAGACGCCAAAGAAAAACTGATTGAATATATCTGGTAGATTTATTCTTTTAAAAAAATTGTCGTTGTTTATAACTTATAATTAGGTGAATACCGCATTAAATCTTAGAGGGGGGGGGCTAATTTTGATGATCAATTGATATATGTGAAAATTGATAAATTACTATCTTCTCAAAAGTTTGTAATTTTTATTCGTTTATATGCCATTTCTGGACCATGGAACGTAAAAATTAAACTTTTTTTCATCCGCACATAAAATTTACATTTTATTAGTGCGTTCTTTAATTGCTACAATGTATATATTATTTTCATGTAATTTTTATGTAAATAAAGAAGAAAAACTTTAATTCACTTCTGTATTTAAGAGTATATTAATCTTAATTTTGGACAGAGATTAGCATCGCCCCCTTCATACATTGTAAATGGCTTTTTCTTGTGATAGATTAAATGTGCATATTTAGAACTACGCAGTTACCTAGCTTCGGGGCAGTTTCATTTTAAACTTGAGACATTTATAAATACTTTACAAAACGGGACAAACAAAACAAAAAAAGGATTTATCAACATAAACATTTATTATAGGAAGAAACTGTCCATTTTTCAAGAATGTTGACCTTCCATTTTTGGACTAAAATCATTACCATCAGAATCCTAGTATTTTTTTCTGAGATAAATGTTCATGCATCCAAATTTAAAATTAAACTAGGTAAAAGTCTTTCAATAGTATGCAACTTAACACTTTTCATGATTTAGATTTCAGGATTTAGAATACAACTATTATCTAAAAACAATTTGATTCTTAAATATTACAGAAATACAGAAAAAAATGTTTCCAGATATATCTGTCCAGCAATTACATGGTAAAAATTTGCATTTGCATGTTTACATATAAATGATATGAAAATAGCACTATTCCAAAAAAAATTACATCTTGTAGCTAGCTCAATACACAGAGTAAAGGAATGACCTTGACCTCATCCAAGTAACCTTGATCAGGATCAAGCTGCATAGTAATTCCTTGTTTAGAAGCTCAATGGTAAACATTCCTCAAGTATGCTTAAAAAAATCTCAGGTAAAATAGGATATAAATAAAACGATCACATAGGAAGGGGTGCATTTATGAGAATGGAGATGATCTTTGGTACACTTAAATTTGTATTCAGAACAACACAACTAAACTACATTAAAACAAACTAAACTAATTCTTACAATGAGTACAAAATATTTGACAAGAAATATTAAAACAGTTGCATTAAGAGCTCAGCATGGAATAATTATTTTAACTTTTCCATCAAAAACACTGTTGTTGGGACACATTTTATGAAAATTAAGACAACCATCTTAATTTATTCATAAATTCAAAAATACAACAATTGGACCTTTATTATTTACCATTCCCTTAAAGAGTATAATCATGATAATGTAGTTTGTCTTTTACTTTAATTACATGTTCAGTGTATTTATCATCAGTGAAATGAAAATCCACTGACAATATACTTTACCATAAGTTAATGAATAACAAATAATGTTTCTTATAATCAAAAGCGAGTTCCATGTTTAAATCAAATCTGAAAAAAAAAATTATGAGATGATATTGCTCTCTGTAAAATGATTTTATTTTTCTATAAGGATGTTGTGTACAGTTCCTCATACTTTTATAAAGCTCACACAGATTTTCACACAAATTCAGGTCACATTCTTCTTGTAACAAAACTTGATTGAACTTCAGTACAACGACATAACCACCCAAGATATATAACATATACCTCAATTCAAAGGTACGTCCTTTAAAATCATTATCCTAAAATCTAAAGTCAATGTTTGAAAAGGGAAGTTCATCAAAAAATGGTACATTATACTATGTGACATTTGCATGAATCTACCATACATATTTACAAATTGAATAAATCAAGCTTTCTTTGACACTATTTAGTAATTTTTTTTTTTTTGTAAGTTTTTTTTTTTTGCTCTTTTACCAAAGTCATCTGGGTTTTGTCAGAATGCAGCACAAAAAAGGATAAAGCTGAAAAAAAAACATGCCAAAAGATAGGACATTAATATATAAATGAAAATTTATTAAAAAAGTAAATTGTTACGATTGAAAGGAAAATTCTTTCACATTAATTGTTTTAAACTTTGAAATTTTGCATTGGGACAAATCTCTTAATATTGAGCATTTTTGCATAGAAAGCAGAAAAGCAGAGGATAAATCGATCCCATTTAGTTAATAATAAAAAAAGTAAAATTAATGAAGTTAAACAATCACTTTTAAAATATATTTTTGCTTCCTCGTTCAATGTGACAATAATGTGAGGGAAAAACCATGCCAGTTCAAAAAGTATGCAGAGCTGTACATACTGGTGTCATTTTGAACAATGGTAATTTATATCAACATTGTTAATGGCAGTTTTGCTTTATCTTTGTTAAGTATTTTTCTTAACAGTCTTGTGTTTATACTGGTGACATTGATAAAACTATTAATTCTAATTCATAGATCAACAGCAGCCACTGCAGAATTCCTTTATTTTTGTAGAGTAGAAATGACTAGTTCAGCTTCCAGCAAGTTCATAAATAGTCTGTGTATTGCACATTACTTTTCAGTACCTTTCTACATCACCTATCCTCTATACAACACAATTGCAGGAAATTGTAACAATGTCCTCTAATGAGGATATACAAAGACAGTCTCCCTTGGCCATCAGCCAAAGAAAACCACATCATAGCCAACTTCCTTTCTCATGTTTCAATGTTATTCACAGGGGTTTTTAGATTATTCTACCTTGATTTTCACTTTTATTGCTCATGCAATCATCGTCCCCATACATTCGCCTCTTCAAAACGTTCCTCTTTTTTTATCACTCAATCATCGATCGGCAGTTTGCGCCTCCTCTGGACAAACTTTTTGAGGTCCCAGTCTTTGTGACTCAGCATGTGAGGGCCGTTGTAAACACAGAGGTATGTCATGTTGTCAGCATAATCCATGTCTGGTAACAGCTGGAACAATTTCACAGAACTAATTAGAATGGAATTCATTTAGGAGTAGCTTTGTGAAAAAGTTACCATATTCTTTTCGTGGAGGCTATGACAACTTTGATTAAATAAAGTGCCGCGCCACAGCATGATACGTCCGTCAAAAAATACAATTTTTTTAATAGTTTAGGTGCAAGAAAATCACATCAACCTTGATTCTCAGATTTCAATGATTTTTCCATTCCTTAAAATATTTATCCATCCCCTGTGATGTAGGCATCAATTATAATAAATATTACATCACTGATAGATTTCTGTGCTGGTTGTGTTAGACCTTGTCAAATGCCCATCATCAAATTAGTCTTAACAACTTAATCTATACCAAATTAATTTTGAAAAGAAAAGGCTGGCCATCAAATGACATATG